>LBNU01000596.1:347140-364407 GCA_014162995.1 Artemisia annua
ACAAGTTGAAGAAGAGAGAGATTAAGTCTTCGAAGGCAGTTGCAGAAGACTATGTTATGTGGTTTGTTAGGAAAAAAACGATCATATAATTCACTTCTCAAAGTAAGTGTTTTTTTCATTCGCTCATGTTTTTAAGCCAAACTCTGGGTGCGTTGAATTATCTGTTGAAGTATCTTTGTATAGCCTCATCATGTTTATAGTTTGAAGGGGGGTACTTGCCAATTATTTTTTAAAATCCCAACAATTTTGAATTTGGCATATTCACCGAACCATTCCCTGTTTTTTTATATGCAAAATTATTTTCATTCATGCATTCAGAATCTGAATCTATTGCTACAAGAATTACAACAATGGGTGCTCATCTCAAATTTGGAACAAAGAGTATCACTGTACATTCTCATCTGCCAAGAGTCTTCATAGTCAAGACATCTAACATGCATAGTTATTTCAACTAAATTTTAAAAATATAATAGATATCTTAGGCGTACATGTTTTATTTAAAATACGCTATGTGAAACTGAATGCCAGTGACGTTGTGGAAAGTTTTGAAATGTTTAATTGGTAATTAGCTTCATTTGCATCAAGGTATTATGACTTTACATAGAAATGAAAAATAAGTGGACATACAAGATAACAGACATCTGTTGAATTGACTAATCATATGTGTCGTTGGTTCTGTTATTATGGTAGCTCAATTGTAAGTTTCCACTTGTTCAAAAAGGAAAATGAAACAGAATGATATATCGAATCAAGAGATAAGCTGGACTTCGAGGAAGTAACTCTAGAGTAATACCCGGTGGTGGGATGCTTTCGAGCTCATAGCGCAATTCGATGAATAGCATTGATTTTACGGCCACAGTGATTGCGCCCAAGGTGTGCTGCAGAAATCCTCGAAATGACTGAAATTTAAAGAAGGGAATTTGATTTTAAACTGAGGGCTTATTTAAACTAGATTGTGTTATCTCATGGAAGATTCAGTTTGGCTAAAAGTGCGAAAATTGCCCATGCATATATGGCCGAAACCTTCAAATTGTTAGACAGGGTACCGAACGCTTTGCATTTTGGGAAAACTGCACGGACCCCACCGGGTGACGCCGGAACAAACCGGTGTCATGATTGGTGGTTGAAGACTTTCGGTTCTGAAATCAAGTCATTTGTTCGTGTGTTAACTGCTATTAACAGTAAAAGGAACTTGAAGCACGAATTAGTAGACAGAGCCATCTGCTATGCTACCTGCAAGCCTTCCGGTATGGGTTAAGGAGGGTATATCAGGTTCGGGTTGAAGAAGCCGAGTAAATTGGCATATGGTCTCAGCGGGAAATAAAGGCGAATCATGGTTCGAGGCCCTCAAGGAACGATCCAAAAGAATGATGTACGGAGCTTAGTTGAGTATAATACCCACACGAAGGGGTAGTGTCACGGTTAGCTTTCTTTTGAGGTTATACGATCGCATATGTGAATAGTGCGCAAGCTTTGGTACCAGAATTGGAGAAAAGAGCTGGGAGCAGACTCGAAGAGGCTACGTTGAAGATTTCTGATTCCTTGCTATACTAAAGTGACATTATGTATGATGTCGATCTGTTCACCGAATATTGGATAATTTTCTCATTCAAGAACAAATGGAAATCTCAACCCCTGGAAGGAACCCATGGGCGAAATAAGAGGTTCATATGGTTAATGTCTCGAATGCAAAAACCATAGTTGCTAGGCTCGTTGATAGTTATCTTGCAGAGATTTCACGGGATAAAAACCTTTCATTAACGAAGTTTATAGTCCTCGCTGGGGCTTTACCAGAATCGGCAAGAAGTTGCGACGATGGCATATATCGTGCAATTGATTTGTACCTAAAGGTAAGAATAAACATTTAATTTGCTAAAAACAATAAAGATAGCAAACGTACATGTAAGGTGAGTTATGTAACACGTTATACAGTATAAATTTACTTTTCGCACGTGTTTTGATTTGTAGGCTCACCCACTCCTCTCTGAACACGAACGAAGGAGGCTATGTCGAGTCATGGACTGCCAAAAGCTCTCGACTGATGCATGTACACACGCTGCTCAAAATGAAAGGCTTCCTGTTAGAACTGTTGTCCAAGTCATCCTCTCAGAACAAATAAAGCTAAGTAACGCGTTAGCTAATGCTACTTTTCGAGACTCTAGTGATCCACACTTCCAACAAATCGTTCCAAATAGGAAAACTTTACTCGAAGAAACACCACAATCATTTCAAGACGGGTGGACAACTGCCAAGAAGGACATTAACACGCTCAAACTCGATCTAGAAACCGTCAAAACAAAGTACCTAGAACTCCAAGGTGATATGGAGGGTCTACAAAGGCAGTATGATAAGGTAACAAAGATTAAACACCAATCAGCATGGTCAAGTGGTTGGAAGAAGCTAAGCAAAATGACCAAGATTACGACAATAGAGAATTCGGGAGTTGGGTCACATAGTAACGCAGAACCGATCGTAAAAACACCAAGAAGGTGGAGACATTCTGTTTCTTGAAGTTAAACTTGATCCGATATCTATCATCCGAAAAAGCTATGTAAAAGTGTCGTACGTGGTAAACTTTTGGCATCGTTTACTCATATAATTAATGTAACTAAGGTCCAAATAAATATTTTTGGTACTAATCAAATGTGGTCATATATAAAACTTTTTTTGGAAAAATGTATGTAGACATGGGTTACCATTGTTTATTGGTTGTTTGGCTTCATAAAATCTTGGCAGCAATTATCTGAAACGGCTATCGTTTAGCAATTAGTTAAATGGTTTTACAGTTTTACCAACATGTCTAAATGCAATTCTAAATTACAAACAAAGAAATATATATTTCACATCCTTCTCATTTTAAGATTTCTTCTTATTTGATCATAAGTCCATGCACACCTAAACATATAGCATTGATATTGAACGTCATTGCCCTTGTAAAATTTATTTGCCTATGTCAAAATGTAATACGGTTTATTTTTCAACCTTAACTTTAATATCAATTTACGGTTTTCTCATCTACCAATTTGATCTTGCATAAAGATCATCAGAGTATTGAAAACGATATTATGAGCAATTCCATCATCACTTCATGATTTAGCATTGTTTGTGTGCTATTTTCTGTTTAAGAGATTCATCTATCTGTTATTTTATATGCACTCAACTCACATCTGAATGATTAGACTTGACCAACTCAATCCATAGTACTTGAATAACTAGCCAGTAGCAAAATTTAACACATAATGTGATCAGAAATTGCAAGCTTTGAAATCTATATATCCGGAAAACTTCCAGGGGTGCTTCAAGAGTTCCACCAATTATACTATAAGTAAGCAAAAATAAACTAAGAAACTTAAAAGAGCACATCATTTTCAACATAGCCCTACTACATACACTCCTAATTTCAAAAAGAAAAAAAAGAGCAAAGATTTCCATAAACCAGGGTACTCATCTTATAATCACAAACTAACCATCGTTCTTTTAAGATACCAAAATCACTGCTTTAGTTAACGTCCAAAAGCATGTACAGTGTTTCGTTTCTCATCTTTAAAAGATCGATGGTTTGATTGCAACATAAAAAGAAGTAAAACGGTCTGCAAAATCAATGACTCTTGGAAAAATGGTCTTCAGACAAACCTTTTGGTATTATCAAACTTCACCTATATCAGAAGGGTGCCATATACAAACCTCCAAATTCAGCTCACCGGATGAATTCAGATACCCAAACGGTACCAAAAGAAAATCAGACGGAGGAATACCTTCAACCCTACCAGGAAGAGTCGGAGTGTATGACTTAAGTCTTAACGAGTTGTTTCCTCTTTCTGATACAAGACAGTATAGAAACCGCTCGTCATTGGTACTTGGGCCAATACAAGTTACCATAAGAGTGTGACCAATATTTTCGGTCCCTTTATTGAGTAAGAAAAGAACACCATCTTCTTCGGCTTGAAGCACGAGGAAGGTTTCGTCCATGCCTAAAGATACTGGGAATGGATTATTATACTGGAAACGTCTTCCGGAATCCCAATGTTTACTGCTGAAATGATCTGATAATTCTTGAAATAAACCTGTGAAGCTGCAGTTTAGAAGTGGGCATGCAGATTGACCAGGGTACATAACTTGGGAATTTGTGTGTTGGTATTCTAATGGATTCTTGTAGGTGTAATCAATCCGCACAGGTGGTGTGTTCTCGTTCTTGTAAGCAAATGGTACATTTTCCTGCACCAATCAAAGTAAAAGTTAAATTAAAACGTTTATTTTGATTATCACCTGTCATAATATGATAAGAAAGTGACACCGCGAAGGGAACCCAAAAACAGGTGGTATTTTTACCAAGTTTTCATCCTGTCGGACCAGAGTACCACGATTAACTCTAGCAGCTACCTCTCTCAATGGGAGCACGTCAGTATGATCCCTGTCATTTGATAACCCCAATCCAAGACCTCTCTCCTTGCAAATAACCTGCACATGAAAATTAATCTTTAGGCTTGGATAAAAATATGAGCGATTGATTAGGGTTAAGATCATTTTACTTGTGTTTTTGGGGAACATACTTATTTCCACAAAATAAAAGAGTAGAAGATATGCCGTGTTTTTCAAAAATGATCAATTTTTAACAAATGTTGCCATATACGAGGCTTCATTTTGAGTTTAACATCCACAATCTTTGGTCCAAAATACTCATTCTTACAAGACATTGTATCGAGAATAGTTTATTTGAAACGATGATATTTTTTTGTCATAAACCAAAAATGAGAGACTTGAAAAAGTATACTAACAAAGATATATATGTAGATGTATATACTATAGAAACATACATATATAAGTAATTCTTATACATACTATGTAATATGTATACAGATGTGTATATTAATTGATATTTATATGTACATTGATAGGGATAAATATGTGTATAGTATATATAATTGTATACACCTATATACATGCATTATGTACATGTGTATGGACACGTACATGTATATGAATATGCACCTATATGTGAAAAGAATCAATTACCTCTCCACTACCATAACCCCCAAGCTCTTTCTCCTGTTTTTCTCTCTCAGAAATCGCTTCCTCGGTCCAGCAGGTTAAGCATGGAACAACAACAGGACCTGGTTCGCAAGTTCCTCCAATGGCAACACTCTCATAGTAGAATATCTGTGAACATTGACAGGTCTTATATTACCAAACGGAGCTTTTTTACCAATAAGCAAAGCATCTGAAAAAGAGCGTTGTTAGTTTACCTGAAGAAACAAAAGACAACCACCCACTGCACGTTGTTTCCCTTGACGATACCGAGATACCTCCCTAACGAGCCTATCGAGCAAGAATTTTGCCCAGTTGTACTCGTGAATAATATCCATATCTGTCAAAAGATGAAGAAACGAAGGGCTAACATCCAGCCTTGCGGTAGGGCACAAAAGAGTCCCTAAAACATATAAAAGAAACGCTCGTTTAAAATCATCTCCTGCTTCTGGCTGTCCTAATCTCTCTTCCAGAAAACGAACTGAAATTCCTCTATTTGAAGCATTGTACTTTTGGCGCAATTCTGCAACTAAGTCATCAGGACCAGAGTTTACAACATCCTTACCAGTAGCCGGTAATCCCATTACAAGTTCCACATCATGAGGGTATAAAGGAATCCGTTCACCGCAAATTTCTAAACTACGCCTTATGGTGTTAAATCTTTCTAACAACCATAAACATAAACTACGCCTTAAAGTTCTACATTTAAGATCAAGAAGACTGCCGAATCCCATACTCCTCACAGCTTCCTTTTGTTCAGTTGTAAAGTGTTTTAACACATTGACTAAACGACCAGGAGAACACCTCGTGACTAGATTCGCCTGTTTCACAAAACCCGTTACCGAATGTAAAAAACTATAATCGTTAAACATCATTAGAAAGACACGTTACCTGCTTTCTAGGCTTAGGTTCACGAGCAGGTGCGGAACTCAAGTAGTCATCCCAAACTTCACGAGCACGTTTAGTATACTTTGACTTCTCTTCAAGAGTCATCACTTTCCAAGCCTCCGATGCTGCTCGTGTCGCCTGAAACAAGACAACATCAACTCCACTTAAAAATTCCCACAAAATTACAAGTCATCACAGCTTAAATCGCAGTCAGTATACTCACAACTTTTAAACCAGACGACTCAGGATGCGACGCGCTATACTCCTTAATAAACTCCCGACTAAAACACCAAATCACAATAACATACATCAGTACCCCATAAACCAAACACCAACACAACTCAAAACAACAAAAAGCAAGCTCATTTATACCTAAAATGCACCCAAGAGCAAGCGGGACGAGGCGTACCACCTTGCTTCTTCTTTTTCTTCCTCCTACTCCCTTCGTTCTCAATACCCGAAACCACCGACATTTCTTTCCTTTTCCCAATCATCGAATCGCTCTCACTCGGCACCTATTCCACACACATAACAACACCTCATTTACACTCAAATTCACTAAAAAAATATAAAAAATCATAAATTCATAAAATCAACATCAATTCATCAAAAAGCAAACTAATTTAACATAAATTTATAAAATTAAACAATCAAAGCTATAAATCAACATCAATTACACAATCTGATCATAAAGGTGAAAGTGATTACCATTGGTGAAAAAAGATCAGTTCCATCATCGAAAGTATCAGTAACCATAATCAGATTATTAACAAAATTAGGGTTGTGAAAAAAATTGGGGAAAATGATGAAATTAGGGTTTCTTTTTTTATGGAATTGGGGATTTAATTGAAGAATTAAAAAGGGGGAAAGAAAATGGAAGATGGGTTTGTTAGTTAGTTTGATCGGATGCATTTGTTAACGGACCCCCATCTTTGTGTTTTCACTCATGCTGTTGAGCTTTTACATTACTGGTCCCTAGTGTATTTTGCAATTAATTTGTCGCCATGGAGCACTGAGTGTTTATGATAGGGTTGAGCAATCCCGATCGAATCCTGAAATTTCGAAAAAAAACCGACCGAAAACATGTGTCTCGAAACCGAACTGATCACACTCGGGTCGGGACTCGGGACAATCAGTTTCGGGTCTGGACGGGCCAAAAACCAAAAAAATACAAACAAAACTGACTGGTTTTGGGGTTCGGTTCGGGATTCGGTTTTGGTTTTCGAGACATTTATTATTATTATTATTATTATTATTATTATTATTATTATTATTAATAAGAACTGCATATATATACATTTGCATATTTCACAAAAATACAAGTGTTTAATGCATAATATACAATGATGTTTAAACATATTTTGGGAAAAAATATGCAAATTTTAGTAGGTATATATGTAATTGCCTCTCATTTTTTTCTCTACTAAACACATCCTTTACACTGTTATTTCGGTTATCACTTAAGTAAAGGGAAGAAAAATAAAGAGAGAAAAAAAATGTTTCTCCGAGTATCGTTTAAAGAAGAAAAGGAAAAAATAAGAGTAAAAAACAAAGGCCTTTTTTTATTGATTTTGAAGTAAAATATTTTCTCTAANAAAATTAAACAATCAAAGCTATAAATCAACATCAATTACACAATCTGATCATAAAGGTGACACCTTTATACTAAATTGATTACCATTGGTGAAAAAAGATCAGTTCCATCATCGAAAGTATCAGTAACCATAATCAGATTATTAACAAAATTAGGGTTGTGAAAAAAATTGGGGAAAATGATGAAATTAGGGGGGTTTTTTTTCTTATAGAATTGAAGATGATTTAATTGTTAGTGATGAAATATGAATTGATTATGAAGAATTAATAAAGGGGGAAAGAAATTGGAAGATGGGTTTGTTAGTTAGTTTTTTGATCGGATGCATTTGTTAACGGACCCCCATCTTTGTGTTTTCACTCATACTGTTGAGCTTTTTACATTACTGGTCCCTAGTGTATTTTGCATTTAATTTGTCGCCATGGAGCACTCAGTGTTTATGATAGGGTTGAGCAATACCGACCGAATCCTGAAATTTCGAAAAAAAACCGACCGAAAACATGCGTCTCGAAACCGAACTGATCACACTCGGGTCGGGAGTCGGTTTTGGTTTTTCAGACATTCGGGACTCGGGACAATCAGTTTTGGGTCGGGACGGGCCAAAAATCGAAAAAATACAAACAAAACTGACTGGTTTTGGGGTTCGGTTCAGGATTCGGTTTTGGTTTTCGAGACATTCATTATTATTATTATTATTATTGTTATTATTATTGTTATTAAGAACTGCATATATACACATTTGCATATTTCACAAAAATACAAGTTTTTAATGCATAATATACAATGATGTTTAAACATATTTTGGGAGAAAATATGCAAATTTTAGCAGGTATATATGTAATTGCCTCTCATTTTTTTTCTCTACTAAACACATCCTTTACACTGTTATTTCGGTTATCACTTAAGTAAAGGGAAGAAAAATAAAGAGAAAAAAAAAAATGTGTCTCCAAGTATCGTTTAAAGAAGAAAAGGAAAAAATAAGAGTAAAAAACAAAGGCCTTTTTTATTGATTTTGAAGTAAAATATTTTATCTAAAATTATGTTGAAAATATTTACTTCTTGTTATTTTTTTATTTTTTATTTTTTTTACTTTTTCTTACTCAAAAAACTTAAGAAGTGAATATGGGCTCGTTTAAGAAATTTTGACATACAGACAATCGAAATCATTTGTACTTTTAAAATAACTCATCTCATGAATTAAACGATTTTCAATCAACTAAACTCAACACCTTTTATCTCATGTTTTTTATTTATTCTAAACATAACTTTTGGAGATACAAATAACAAAATCATATTTTTTTATTGAATTTCTTCTTTTCTTTATAACGTATAAAAATTTTAGAATAATGTGCGGTTGATTATTTTGCTGCACGACTCACCAAAAATTTCAACACCTATAATCTTTTTACAATTGTTTGACTGATTTGGTGTTACGCGACTGACATTGCTCGATGAACAACTATGATTTTACTGAGTTTTATAATAGAACTTATTCGGGAGGGCTTGGTGGTCTTAAGAATGGTTCGGGTGGGGGCCGCTACCGAGAAGGCACTTTCGTGCCCTTAGTGCTTAGACCTTAGCCTACCAGCTAATTGATTAACTACAATGTGCTTCTCGAGGTTTCACTCTCCTCCTGAATCTTTGGTCGAGCATATCTTGAAACTTTAGGTCAAATCCATTTTTGGATACCCTAACCTTGGGAACCGAGGCCTGGCTATCCTTCGCTAAATGATCTTTTTGACCAATTTTAACATGTGTCAAAATTTTAATGAGTTGCGGATTTACACAAATAAGTTAACTGTTTTTTGGCAAAAAAATAAAATTTTTTTTTGTTAGAATGTTCATATTCAAAATGCTAATANGACCTTTTTTTTTTTTTTTTTTTATTTTATTTTATTATTATTATTTTTTTGTTAGAATGTTCATATTCAAAATGCTAATAAGAAAAGTGATTGGGGTTTAGCTTTAAGTATTTTACATTTAATAGTCACAAATATAGTCGTATAACTAAATATTTTTATAAGACAAATATCTAATATTAACAGCTAAATGCTACTGCTTCAACTACTATCGCTAATTTTGCTAAACATAGTCATTATTAGAGTAGTCGACTCGCGTTGAATATATCGGATTGAGATGAAATCAGTATTTGAGACATTTAAATAGGTGAGTGGAGCGTGGTTGATTTACTAATAATTTAGAGCGAATTGGTCTCTAAAGAGACAAATTTTGGGCTAGCAACTAATACATAACTTTTTGGTCGAATGATGTTGTTCTACACTTTTCTTAGGATTAAAAAAAAAAAAAAAAAAAAAAAAAAAAATGTAATACGTTAGAAAAATATTTAGTAGCTATTGCTTGATGAACAATAAAACAGACATTAAGATGTTTATATGAAATTGAAATTGTGCTTATGATCAGTTTATCTTGTTAAGGAACGCAGGTGCTGACACATAATGTATTGCAATGTTAGACTTTATATCCTAAGTATTCTTGTTTAATACTAGTAACTCTCACTGTTCAAGTGAAATATGCAAAATATTCTTATTCAAAACTAGTAAAGAATTATGCACACAAAGAATGTGAGATGCAAATGCTATGTCCACAGTCCACTCATACTTCATTCTAACACACCATCAACATGATACCAAAAGGTTATATTTTATAACAATATAAGAATGTAATTTGAAAAAATAAAAAATAAAAAATAAAAAATGTAAGCTAAGATTTGCCAATCAAACTAGTTATAGCTATTCGAAATAATTCAGAAGTCTCGAGTTATTTAATTAAATATGCATGTGTTGCTTAATTAATTTCTAGAATACTTGAATATGTGATCTAAAAATCAATAATAATAAGTTGCTATATTTGAAAATTTGCAACTTAAACTACATGTATTAATGCTCGTTGAAAATGTATCCAGGGTTCATGACACCGAAAGCATCCACGATGGTAGGCTAAAAACAAAGTTTAAAACGTATTAAAAGTTCTAATTTTTATTTTAACTATAGTGGTCTTGTATTTTATATCTATATGGCATTATAAGTCCATATTTTTAATCTTGTTATAATTTAATGCATATGTTATAATGTCATTATAGGTAGTTGAAAATAGCTATATACATAATGAAAATAGGTTTTGTAACTTTAAAAGGTCAATAAAGTGATGATTAAACGAACTTATATACCTATGTGAACCTCCAACGTTGTGGATGCTTTGAGTGTCATGTAGTTTATGCTTACGATTTTATCATTTGACATAACATGAAACTTAAATGATTATGAATGGAAATGTAACCCTTACGATTTATTGCTTTAAGTTGAGAAATTCTTTCTACAAAATGGAGGTCCTCACTTGAGAAACAGGCTCTTCAAAAAGTCAGGATAACTATTTTGGCATATGCTTTCTTCAAGATTATTTAATTAAATCAAATTAAATTATGAGAGTAGTATGAATCAGTAGTTATAAACATGATAAAAATACACACAAACAACACCTGACTTGCTACAAACAAGGTAAGAGAAGCAAAACTTACATTGTGCACCACAAGAATGAATTTTGAATTCTCCAAGCATACAAGGGAAAATTACCACAAAAAACAGCAAATAACTTAAATCTGCATTTTCTAATGTTTTACTCGATAATTAATACAAACATAAAATAAAGCTAGGCACAATATACTAAGTAACTTTCTGAGACGTCTGCTACTCCTTTTATCGCCTGAAGGGGTAAAAGTCCCGGGTGGGACTCGAACTTGAGACCTCCCCTAGCCAAACATCCCCTCCTCAAAGCACCTTAAGGAAACCTTGGTGGCCAACTGAGCTAGCCCAGTTGGTTTCAATATACTCAAGTAACTAAAAACTATCAAAGACTGGCGGTAAACAAACGGAATGTCTTTTATAGCTAATGCATCCCACAGTACAAAGCTACAATAACACGTTACATAGGAAAGGTATTCCGTTAGAAAACGGATCAATAGCCACCTAAAGTGTATGTTTATGAATTGTATATACTCGACTGTGCCATTCAAATGAATAGATTACTATTGGTATTCCATTAAGTTTTGTAGTCATATTTGACACAATAATGGACTATAAAAGGTTTCAGTAAAAAAGATGGGCAAAAAAGCATTTATGAAATTACCCATTTTGACCTGTTTCCCAAACCGTCCAATTTCCATATCTAGTATTTGGTTATTTTTGTATAAGTGCAACAAAGAATCCTAAGACCAGACAATCTATGGGTCAAGTGCCAAACCAATTCATAAATCTTTCCCCTTTTGTGTACCACTTAAGCCAAAAACCACGTTTATCATATTGACCATACAACAAAAAAAATACGCTCCTCAAAAAGACAATATAAAAGGTAAACTAACTTCTAGGCGATGCATCCTTAGAGGAGGTCTCAAGTCGCCGTATATAGTTGGACATGTTTTTTCATCTAGTGCACATTTAATAACATAATGCCGAGTGCCTTATAAATATCTCATTTAACATAACTAACAGCAACTGAGAATATGATCCCATCTTTAGATTAAGCAGTACCTTTGTTAACCATAATGAATAAGAAGTCTCTTTAGAAAATATAACCTTAAAAACTTAAGTCTCAGAGATAGTATCAAGTCTCTAAAGATGCTAACTGAAATCTCTATGATATGTCTAAAAGCTTCTGTCACATTTCTATGCACAGACATTAATTTGTGCTTTCTGTCTCGCATCACACTTTAAATTCTTTAGCAAGAGAGTGATCTTTTCAGGTTAAGCTAGATAAAAAAAAAAAAAAAAAAAAAAAAAAAAAAAAAAAAAAAAAAAAAAAAAAAAAAAAAAAAAAACTGTATAAACTAACATATAACAAGAATGTTGCCTCTGACTTCCACAAATGTATTCAAAATATGATCTCTAGGGAAACTATGTTAATTTTCAAACTAAAGTAGTAAGAAATCTGATTTATGAGAAATTCAAGTAAATAGAACAAGTGAGATATACAGCCAACAATGTATATTTTATTAGATGATAGATATTATGTGGCCCAAGCCTGGTTGTATGCATCTACTAGTATAAATATTGGATCAATGACTAATATATATCATCTAATATACTTATGTACATTCGATGGTTATAAACAAGGACTGTTAAAAATTTAGAGACGTCACTATTGCCTTTGAATTCACCAATTCTCAGGCGTACCAGCAAATCTCTCAGTTATGTGTGTTCTTTGCCATAAACCAATCAAACCCCAAAATTAAGTTTGGAAAACTTTCAATCAAAATAAAAAGCTCCCAAGAAACATAGAAGCCATTATACAAGAAATGAAGAAAGTAGCATGAAACTTACTGCAGAAAATTGGTGAATCAAAAACTATAATAGAAAGAAGTAACATTGACAAGGAATTATGACGTCGCCACCTAGATAGAAGGCAATATTGGGATGCAACGGCCATATTTATGATGTATATTTATCTAACTGTGGTTTATTAGGAGTGTTCTATTTTCATTTTGGGCAAAAAGTAACAAAAGAGAGATAATATTGGCATTAGGCCAATTTATTTTGTTATCAGTATATACAGATTGATCAAAGTCGAATAATTAGCCACAACTATGACTCAAACTACATATGGACTACCTGCACAAGCATCACCATTTTTTATATTTGAAATCCAGTGTTACTTCTTTTAACCATTCGTAGCAACTAAAATGCAAAATTTCTTTTGCTCGCTCTCTGACTTACTCTCAGAATATCTCAATGACTGATTCATAAGTTAAGCGACAACAGATATAAAATAAGCTCATATTTAAAACTCGGGGACCTTAACAAGTTCTTGTCTTGAATGGCCTGGTCCCAAAATGGCCATAAAAACCAAAAACATCACACAATCCATTATAGAGAAGAAATATCATAACAAAGTATGAATTCCAAATGCTAATTAAGATTTTTCTACCAGAACTTCAAAATCAGGACAAATTTGCAGCTACACGGGCATACAAGACACAGTAACTTTTACAAAATAAGAGAACAACACTTAGGTTACATAGTACCGTTCTACCGTTCATACAGATAAGATAGCTTTCTTTATGCAGACATATAGAGACAGATTCCCACTGTAATCCGAAAAGTCAGAAGGGACGATCAAGTAACTCTTTTTGAGCGTATGTTCAGACCACTTTGAGTATATCTCCGGCACAGACTGAAGTGACAGAGACGTTTCTGTATCTTTAGCAATCAGTTGATATTCAAAAGAAGTTTTTAGAGTACTTGGGCCCACACAGTCAACATTAAAAGCCCGTCCATGTTCTTTCACTTCATGATTGAGAATGAATATGACACTTTCACGTTGTTCTTGAAGAAGAATATGCTTCTGGTTTAGTTCAACAGGAAGAGTAAAGGTGGCGTTGTAGGTGAATCGGGTGGTGGAAGCCGCATGTTGGGTAACAAGGGTTCATGACACCGAAAGCATCCACGATGGTAGTCTAAAAACAAAGTTTTAAACCTATTAAAAGTTCTAATTTTTATTTTAACTATAGTGATCTTGTATTTTATATCTATATGGCATTATAAGTCCATATTTTTAATCTTTTTATAATTTAATGCATATGTTATAATGTCACTATACGTAGTTGAAAATAGCTATATACATAATGAAAATAGGTTTTGTAACTTTAAAAGGTCAATAAAGTGATGATTAAACGAACTTACATACTTATGTAAACCCTCCACCATTGTGGATGCTTTGAGTGTCATTTAGTTTATGCTTACGAGTTATCATTTGACACAACATGAAACTTAAATGATTATGAATGGAAATGTAACCCTTACGATTTATTGCTTTATGTTGAGAAATTCTTTCTACAAAATGGAGGTCCTCACTTGAGAAATAGGCTCTTCAAAAAGTCAGGATAACTATTTTGGCATATGCTTTCTTCAAGATTATTTTATTAAATCAAAAGTAAATAATGAGAGTAGTATGAATCAGTGGTTATAAACAACATGATAAAATACACAAAAACAACACCTGACTTGCTACAAACAAGGTAAGAGAAGCAAAACTTACATTGCACCACAAGGGAAAATTACCACAAAAAACAGCAAATAACTTAAACCTGCATTTTCGATTGCTTTACTCGACAACTAATACAAACATAAAAGAAAGCTAGGCACAATATACTCAAGTAACTAAAAACTATCAAAGAATGGCGGTAAACAAACAGAATGTCTTTTATAGCTAATGTATGCCACAGTACAAAGCTACAATAACACGTTAGTTAGAAAAGGTATTCCGTTAGAAAACGGATCAATAGCCACCTAAAGTGTATGTTTATGAATTGTATATACTCAACTATGCCATTCAAATGAATAGATTACTGTTGGTATTCCATAAGTTTTGTAGTCATATTTGACACAATAATGGACTATAAAAGGTTTCAGTAAAATAGATGGGAAAAAGCATTTATGAAATAACCCATTTTGACCCATTACCCAAACCGTCCAATTTCCATCTCTAGTATTTGGTTATTTTTGTATATGCTAGGGTACAAAGAATCATAAGACCAGACAATCTATGGGTCAAGTGCATGTCAAACCAATTCCTAAATCTTTTCCCTCTTTGTGTATCACTTAAGCCAAAAACCACGTTTATCATATTGACCTTACAAGAATAAAAAATACGCTCCTCAGAAAGACAATATCACAGGTAAACTAACTTCTAAGCGATGCTTCCTTAGAGGAGGCCTCAAGTGGCCGTATGTAGTTGGACATGTTTTTACATCTAGTGGCACATTTAATAAAATCATGTCATCTGAAACATACCATGGTATGTGTTACTCCGTAATAAACATCTCATTTAACTGTGAATATCATCTCATCTAAAGATTGAGCAGTACCTTTGTTAAACATAATAAATAAGAAGTCTATTCAGAAAATATAAGCTTAAAAACTTAAGTCGCAGAGATTGTATCAAGTCTTTAAAGATGTTACCTGAAATCTATATGATATCTCTAAGAACTTCTGTTCACATTTCTTTACGTCTCGCATCACACATTAAATTCTGTTTAGCAAGAGTGATTCTTTTTTTCAGGTAAGCAAAAAAAAAAAAAAAAAAAAAACTATATAAACTAACATGTAACAAGAGTGTTGCCTCCGACTTCCACAAATGTATTAAAATTATGATCTCTAGGGAAATTATGTTCATTTTCAAACTAAAGTAGTAAGAAATTTGATTTATGAGAAATCCAAGTAAATAGAGTAACAACTGAGATATACAGCCAACAATGTATAGTTGATTAGATGATAGATTTATGTGGCCCAAGTCTGGTTGTATGTATCTACTATTATAAATTAAACATCACAATCAATTATAGAGAAGAAATACCATAACAAAGTATGAATTCCAAATGCTACTAAGATTTTTCAACCAGAACTTCAAAATCAGGACAACTTTGCAGCTACACTGACATAAGAGACAGTAACTTTTACAAAATAAGAGAACACTTAGCATACAAAGTACCGTTCTACCGTTCATACAGATGAGATAGCTTTATTTATGCGGACATATAGAGACAGATTTCCACTGTAACCCGAAAAGTCAGAAGGGACGGTCAAGTAACTTTTTTTGAGCGTATGTTCAGACCACTTTGAGTAAATCTCCGGTACAGACTGAAGTGACAGAGACGTTTCTGTATCTTTAGCAATCAGTTGATATTCAAAAGAAGTTTTTAGAGTACTTGGGCCCACACAGTCAACATTAAAAACCCGTCCATGTTCTTTCACTTCATTATTGAGAATGAATATGACACTTTCACGTTGTTCTTGAAGAAGAATATGCTTCTGGTTTAGTTCAACAGGAAGAGTAAAGGTGGCGTTGTAGGTGAATCGGGTGGTGGAAGCCGCATGTTGGGTGCCAAAGTGAAGGTAAAGGTTCTTGGAAGAACAGGCAAAAGGACATGATGGATGAGGGCAAAAGCATGTGACATGGGGACACATTTGTTCATGCTCGTGTTTCTTATTGTAAGTCATAGTCTTTTTGCAACCACGCTGAGCATTTTTGCATGATATTCGGACTGATTCAGTGACCTTCTCAATAGCTCGGCAACGATTGTAACCAATCGGCTTGCAGCAAGAAGGACATTTTCTATTCACCTTAGAGCAGCATGAGTCGCATGCTATATGGCCGTTCTCACACTGCAATGCCACAAATGGAATATTACAAGACCAATGTCAATGCTAAATACATTCAGATCACAATACCAGTTAATTATGTTTTTGTTAGTTTCGGTGTAAGCGTATGTTCATCCAAAATTAAGAAGGATAACACTCTTTTTACATTTCACGTATGAGTATTACATAATTACATATGCCGTTAAAAGAATTACTCGTACGTATTATAATTGCATATGACTTTATATACTGGTTAAAAATTTGGTAGGAAACACAAACTATTTTTTTGTAAATAACTGAAAGAAATATAGATTATCCTTTTACAGCTTATAAATAGGTTTCCTAATGACCTCGGTAGAAGCATAGATAACCTTGCTTTGCCTAAAGGTTTCAATTGTTTTCGAAAACAAAGAGTTCTTTTGAAAATAGAAAATGCACCAAATTAAAAGTGAAGAATCTTGTGAGGCCAGAAGCTTAGGAAAGTTTAACCTCCTACGACCGATAATTAGGACCTAGCTTTACATCCCTGACGGATGCAGATGGTGGTAGCCCTACTCGGAAAGTAACAGAAGCATGAAATTTCATTGTTTTAAAGTTGGCATTCAGATAACCAA
>LBNU01000596.1:364416-448030 GCA_014162995.1 Artemisia annua
GACAATGAACTGGATGAACATACATAGACAATGCAACTCTAATTAACTGCCTACTATACACACATGCAACACGACAATAAACTAGTAAGGATTTTAGTGAACGTGTCGCACTTCTTCCATATTCTTTTTTGTAAAGGATCTTTTATTATGTGCATGGTTGGGCTAAACCTTAAAGATTTGGTGCGTTTAGTTGGGAAAACACCTTGTTTTCTACAAAATGTTTTGGAAAACAAGAAAAACAGAGATCGCATCAAATCAACATTTTCCAACAAAGTTTTGCAAAACCAAAATCCCCTATTTCCTAACTTAACAAAGAAAACTACAAAACAATTTAGTTATGTTACCTCTGGTTTAGTTCAACAGGAAGAGTAAAGGTGGCGTTGTAGGTGAATCGGGTGGTGGAAGCCGCATGTTGGGTACCAAAGTGAAGGTAAAGGTTCTTGGAAGAACAGGCAAAAGGACATGATGGATGAGGGCAAAAGCATGTGACATGGGGACACATTTGTTCATGCTCGTGTTTCTTATTGTAAGTCATAGTCTTTTTGCAACCACGCTGAGCATTTTTGCATGATATTCGGACTGATTCAGTGACCTTCTCAATAGCTCGGCAACGATTGTAACCAATCGGCTTGCAGCAAGAAGGACATTTTCTATTCACCTTAGAGCAGCATGAGTCGCATGCTATATGGCCGTTCTCACACTGCAATGCCACAAATGGAATATTACAAGACCAATGTCAACGCTAAATACATTCAGATCACAATACCAGTTAAAATTATGTTTTTGTTAGTTTCGGTGTAAGCGTATGTTCATCCAAAATTAAGAAGGATAACACTCTTTTTTCATTTCACGTATGAGTATTACATAATTACATATGCCGTTAAAAGAATTACTCGTACGTATTATAATTGCATATGACTTTATATACTGGTTAAAAATTTGGTAGGAAACACAAACTATTTTTTTGTAAATAACTGAAAGAAATATAGATTATCCTTTTACAGCTTATAAATAGGTTTCCTAATGACCTCGGTAGAAGCATAGATAACCTTGCTTTGCTTAAAGGTTTCAATTGTTTTCGAAAACAAAGAGTTCTTTTGAAAATAGAAAATGCACCAAATTAAAAGTGAAGAATCTTGTGAGGCCAGAAGCTTAGGAAAGTTTAACCTCCTACGACCGATAATTAGGACCTAGCTTTACATCCCTGACGGATGCAGATGGTGGTAGCCCTACTCGGAAAGTAACAGAAGCATGAAATTTCATTGTTTTAAAGTTGGCATTCAGATAACCAAAACCATGAACAGATGAACATATACATATGACAATGCAACTCTAATTAACTGCCTACTATACACACATGCAACACACAATAAACTAGTAAAGGATTTTTTTAGTGAACGTGTCGCACTTCTTCCTATTCTTTTTTGTAAAGGATCTTTTATTATGTGCATGGTTGGGCTAAACCTTAAAGATTTGGTGCGTTTAGTTGAGGAAAAACACCCTTGTTTTCTACAAAATGTTTTGTGGAAAACAAGAAAAACAGAGATCACATTCAAATCAACATTTTCCAACAAAATGTTTTGCAAAACACAAAATCCTTTATTTCCTAACTTAACAAGAAAAACTACAAAACAAATTTTAGTTATTTTCCTTTGTAACCCACAACCCTCCTTCCCCTTCTTCAAAACAGAAAATACAAACATCAACTAAACGCGTTTTCTATATTTTCAAGTGTTTTGTGGAAATAAATTTCCCTTACAAATTTTTACAAAACTAGAGATAGAAACCAAGAAAATTTTTTCTCCAACTAAACGCACGTTTCTTGAATTGGAAAAACGATAAACTAAAGCATAGTAATTAATCTATTGGATGCTTGTAATTTGTAACAACACATTAACTCCGATCCTAGTATATAGTAGTGGATGTCTTGTCCCTAAATTTTTACATTTAAAACCTATAATACGATATATTTAATTACGACTAAAGGTACGAACATAAACTACCTTCACATATTCACATGCATAGGCGAGTTATCTACTTAAAAAGTTGATTTCTTCAGTTCGCATATCAACTAAGCCTAGATGTATATAAATTGATTGAATACCTCAAAGATAGGCGCGCATAACGGATCATAACAAATGGGACAATCCAAAACATCAGGCTCAGTAAACACAGCCAATAACACTCCACTCGCTTTATCAAATACCTCTTCTTCTATCGGCGGTTGGGATTGAGACACCATGAGTAGAGTAAGACGAAGAAAAAGAAGAATAAAAAGAAGAAAAAGAAGAATAATAACAATAAGAAGAAGAAGAAGAATATAAGACGAAGAAGAATAAGAAGAGAATCTGGGCATTATTGTTGGTAGCTCAAGTGATTGGATCATCATTGAATAGTTTACACTTTCAAGAAATGAAGATGAAGAAAGGTACCATGCATAAAACCTACTGCGAAACATCGGGGAAAGAAGAGGGAAAAAACCGTACCCCTCCCCACTCTGGATTCTGGAAGTGTTTATGAGGATAGGAGAGTGTCTTTGGGACTTGGAAAAACTAAGAAAATGTTAATGCCAGAAATAAGTTCTTGTATTAAATGGTGACGGCCCTTTTAACACTAAAAACCACCGAGTGTGTCCCCTTGTAATTCACATTTTATTTTAAAGTAAACTGCAAAAAATGTTCTTAAATTTTTTGATTTTCGAGAAAAATATCATCATTTTTAAAAAATTGCGAGAAATCTCCCTAACGTTTCATTTTTTTGCAAGAATGACCCGTGAACGGTTACTATAGTTGCAAATTCACGATTTTGGCTAATGCTCGTAACTAAATCTCGTTAGTTAGTCCTCACGTGCGTTGCACGTGAGGGTAGTTTCGTCAATTCATTGTTCCCGCCTTTAACACCCACCTGCTATCACCCCAGGCACAATAATCGACGAGGACAGTTTTCGNGTTTTGTGGAAATAAATTTCCCTTACAAATTTTTACAAAACTAGAGATAGAAACCAAGAGAATTTTTTCTCCAACTAAACGCACGTTTCTTGATTTGGAAAAACAATAAACTAAAGCATAGTAATTAATCTATTGGATGCTTGTAAGTTGTAACAACACATTAACTCCTAGTACATAGTAGTGGATGTCTTGTCCCTAAATTTTTACATTTAGAACCTATAATACGATACATTTAATTACGACTAAAGGTACGAACATAAACTACCTTCACATATTCACATGCATAGGCGAGTTATCTACTTAAAAAGTTGATTTCTTCAGTTCGCATATCAACTAAGCCTAGATGTATATAAATTGAATACCTCAAAGATAGGCGCGCACAACGGATCATAACAAATGGGACAATCCAAAACATCAGGCTCAGTAAACACAGCTAATAACACTCCACTCGCTTTATCAAACACGTCTTCTTCTTCTATTGGCGGTTGGGATTGAGACACCATGAGTAGAGTAAGACGAAGAAAAAGAAGAATAAAAAGAAGAAAAAGAAGAATAATAACAATAAGAAGAAGAAGAAGAATATAAGACGAAGAAGAATAAGAAGAGAATCTGGGCATTGTTGGTAGCTCAAGTGATTGGATCATCATTGAATAGTTTACACTTTCAAGAAATGAAGATGAAGAAAGGTACCATGCATAAAACCTACTGCGAAACATCGGGGAAAGAAGAGGGAAAAAACCGTACCCCTCCCCACTCTGGATTCTGGAAGTGTTTATGAGGATAGGAGAGTGTCTTTGGGACTTGGAAAAACTAAGAAAATGTTAATGCCAGAAATAAGTTCTTGTATTAAATGGTGACGGCCCTTTTAACACTAAAAAGCACCGAGTGTGTCCCCTTGTAATTCACACTTTTATTTTAGGGAAATGACATGTACATATACATTTTTACATTGCACACATAATTTTGTTTGTCCTTACACATCAATTTGCTTATCCTCACATATAAATTTATGTGTGCAAAGTAAAAATGTATGTGTACATATCATCTTAAAGTAAAACTGGAAAAAATGTTCTTAAATTTTTCGATTTTTGTGAGAAATATCATCATTTTTAAAATTTGCGAGAAATCTCCCCAGCGTTTCATTTTTTTTGCAAGAATGGCCCGTGAACGGTTACTATAGTTGCAAATTCACGATTTTGGCTAATGCTCGTTACTGAATCTCGTTAGTTAGTCCTCACGTGCGTTGCACGTGAGGGTAGTTTCGTCAATTCATTGTTCCCGCCTTTAACACCCACCTGCTATCACCCCAGGCATAGTAATCGACGAGGACATTTTTCGCAAGTAACCATAGTCGCGTATAACATGATCAAATTACACACACAAACACATTCTATATTCATTCAAGCGATCAAATCACACACCCACAAACACATACCATGGTAGTGGTTTCCCCACTTTGGCAGATTCGAACTCATGAGTTTCCGACCCATGAGATTGGTTCTATTTACGATAAGCTTAAATGTTTTAAGTTGTCATTTGTTTTTCTTATTCGAACATGCATGTGTACATTGTAGGATATGTGATTTTCATACTTTTAAGTTGTCATTTGTTTTTCTAACCAGATTCTAATGGTACATTGTTCACTCTGAAAATCCACCACAATGGGCTCTTTACAAATCCACCAAACCGAAGATATCTATTTGGACATATAGCCTATGTTGACCTGATTGATGTTGACTATTTTTGCATTGAGCAATATGTTGGTATGTTAGATGAGCTAGGATTAGGGGATGATAGTACTTTGCTCTCACATTTTAGGATCCCTGGGAAATCTTTGGATCTTTGGTTGGTCCCATTGATGAGTGTTAAAAATGTCGTGTAAATATTTAAATATGTGTCTCGGTTTAAGGAAATAGAGGTTTATATCGAAGAAGGTATTTCATCAGTCGAGCAACATTTGTTGGACATGAGGAATAGTCATGGTAAGGGTGTTGTGATTGAAGATATAGAGGATGGTGATGTCGTTAAGGAATCTGAGAAAACTGGTGAGTTGTGTTTGCTAGAGTGGCATGGTGCCACTCAAATGGGAAAGGAGGAAAAACATGTTGATACTTCAACTCATGCTTCATCTAGTAAGGCTGGATGCAGGGATGATGAGAATTGTTTTTTTTGTAGATTTGGATGATGATGAGCTTCTTATGTCAATACCATGGTCTGATGAAGGGAAGAACAAAATAAGGGCAAAAAGGTTGAGTAGTGAGTACGAGTTCAGAAACATCTTGTTCAAAATGGAATTCTTAATAAACGATGGGTATGAGCAAATGGAGGAGAAGCTAAACAAAGAAACTGAGGACAGTCAAGAAGAGTGATGTGAGTATCGCAAGACCTTCGCAAAAGGTTTTACTTCTCAAGGGATCTTGAGAAGCTTGCAATCCTCCAGGCAATGTACCTGATCGTTGTATTGTAGTATAGGTAAATCCGGGGGATTGATCGTTCTTTAGGGGAATAGTGTCATTAGGTTGAAGTATATGTCGAGATAAGTCTAGAGGTGAGGAATGATTCTTTTATTGTTTTTATATTTTTTTTAGAAAGTAAATTAAATCTCGGTTTTGAAGGGAATGGCGGAATTAGTTGCTAGTCAACTAACTCAAAAACTACTTTTATAAAACTTAAATTAAAATTACAAGAAAAATAAAGTGGTGAACTCTTATGGCTTAGATGTGTACACTTTATCTTGGTTCTTGAAGTTCTTTGTCGATCGGACCTCAAATGTATTTTCATGTAATTAAGTATCGAAAGTCCTTATAATCTATTAAGAAACTAACAAATAACGCTATATAAAATATGTATAATTCGAGCGTCATCAACGATAATATTATTTGCGAAAAATGTCTTCATGGATTATCGTGCATCGAAATCAGCTGAGGGGTCTAAAAGGTGGGAAAAGTGAATTGACGAAACTACCCTCACGTGCAACGCACGTGAGGACTAACTAACGAGATTTAGTAACGAGCGTTAGCCAAAATCGTGAATTCGCAACTACAGTAACAATTCACGGGCCATTCTTGCAAAAAAAATGAAACGTTAGGGAGATTTCTCGCAATTTTTAAAAAATGAGGACATTTCTAGCAAAAATCGAAAAGTTTAGGGACCTTTTTTGCAGTTTACTCTTTATTTTATTTTATATTTTTTTTTAACCAAACGCATTTTATAATTTATATTGTAACACAATCAGATTAAAACTAAAAACTTGCTTCATAAAATTGTTGCAAAAGCTTTCACGTGTACATTTATCATGTATTTTCTGAGTTTTCTTTGGTGTATGTCGTATTTCTCGATCCAAGTACGTTGTATATTTGGTTGAGGACCAACATATAATTTGAAGAATTCACTTATTACAAAATTTAGATCTTAATGCAGTACGATGCAAGTATACATGATGTTCCGTATCTTCTTGATAGTGTAAGCCAGTGCCGGTTTTGTCAAATTCCTCAATGTCTTTATAGGACACCAAAAACTCATTCAACGTCTTCACTTTCTTGTTTTCTCTTAAACTTCCAATGTTCTTTTTTATTCTTTGTCTCATGCCATCGAATATTATTTGACAATAGTAGTTCAAACACGATAAATCTTGTACAAATATACGATATCATAAACTAAATCTTTTATTAAATCTAAATTCAATCACAAAACTAAAAATCTTATCTCAAGTAGATTATTAAACACAACCAAATATAATCTCCACTCTTAATCACCTAACTAGCAAATGTGATATAACAAACAAAGTTTAAAGGGTTTTATCTGTACAATAGAAATGTACTTTCAGTTTTGTGCCATTTTGGTACGCATACCTATTTTTGTTCTACTTAATGCAACGTACTTTCAGGTTTTGTGCTACTTTGGTACGTCAAAGTAAGGGCTACCGAATAAAAAGTCATTTTACCGGATAAAAATCTAAGTGGAATATTTTTAGCATATAAATGGTCCCTGTGGTTTGCCGGGTATCACGAATTTAGTCTCTAGAAATTTTTGTTAAATTTTTAATAGAGTTAACTACATTTTTGGTCTTTGTGGTTTGGTGCGAATTTCAATTTTGGTCTATTTTACCAACGATCGTTTGCAACGTTAGTCCTTTCCACCAATGATCCTTTGCAACGTTTGCAATGGTAGTCCTTTTATATACGTCTTTATTTATGTTTATATATATATATTTTTAAACACGTTTTTACACGCGTTTTCACACATGTTTTCACACACATTTTTATACACGTTTTTACACGCGTTTTCACACACGTTTTTACACACATTTTATACACGTTTTTATACACTTTTTTTATACACGTAGAATTGTTTTCTTGAAAAACTTTTTTTTTCGATTTTTTTTTTCAAAAATATTTTTTGGATTTTTTTTTCTGAATAATTTTTTTCGAAAAACTTTTTTTCCAATTTTTTTTTCAAAATATTATTTTCGAAATTCTTTTTCTGAATAATTTTTTGTAGAAATTCTTTTTTCAAATATTTTTTACACATGTTCTTTTTTTTCTGAAAAAAAATTGAAAAAAAAAATCGAAAAAGAAAATCGGAAAAAATGTTATAAAATTTTTTTAAAAAAAATTTAGGGACTAACTTCGTGATACCCCTCAAACCACAAGGGTCATTTATATAATTAACTCAAAGATTTATTGTAAATGGAAATCCTACATGGCATGTGCACATAGGATTCTTAACTCTGGTTCCGGTAAAACAAAGTAGCACGTATCAAAGTAGCACAAAACCTGAAAGTACATTGCATTAAGTGGAACAAAAAAAAGTACACATACCAAAACGTACAAAGCTGAAAGTACGTTGTTGTTGTTGTACGACTAAAACCCTAAGTTTAAACCTAACAAAGATTGCAAAATCAACACTACAATATATGAACGTGTAGATGCAAATTAAAGGGTTTTATAAGACCATCCGTAATAGATTGTCGTGTGTGCTCGATCACCCAAACAACTGACTCGTTCCCTCATTACACCCCCTCACCCGACACGTCCCCTATGCGAATTTGGGAGGACTCGGTCGAAAATTAGACCTAGTCTTTGGTTTGCTTGGCACAAAAAATCATATCCCAACGTCAAAAAATTGACTGTTGGGTCAATTTGAGGGGTGGTTGTGGTAAAGTTTGTGACTATCATTGTTAAAAGGTGATAGGTCAACTTTGAATCCTAGTTGGTGCAAACAACCATGAAGTGACCATGTCAACCTCTTTTAAAAAGAGATAACTTTAACCAGTTTGAGCATGTTGCCGTTTAACTCAAGTGTTGCAGATTAGTCAAACAAAAGATTAGAAGGGAAAAAAAATAAATAAATAAAAAAAGAAAAAAGAAAAAGAAAAAACTAGCTATATGACTGAAACTACACATGACTACTGCACAAGCATCACCAACTTGTGTAATTGAAATCTGGTATTACTTCTTAAAACCACGGGTGGTAAACTTGCAACTAAAATGCAAAATTTGTTTCTTTTACTTCCCAATGTTACTCGCAAATTATCTCAAAAAATAACTTAAGCGGCAACACACAAAAACTGCGCCTACATACATGCACGAGTGGATCATAACATATCAAACTCAGGGACCTTAACCAGTCCCTGTCCTAAATGGTCTGGTCTAAAACTGGTCATAAGAACCAAAGAGAAAAAACATCACACAATCAATTGTAAAGAAGAGATCCCATAACAAAGTATAAGTTCCAATTCTAATTAAGATTGTTCAACCCGAACCTTAAAATCACAACAAATTTGCTGCTACACTTAGACATTAAATAAAACAGTATATATCGTTAAGTTTTGTGGCTATGTAGGCCTCAATTTTTGATTTTCAAGTCCTTTGTGTTCCGAGATAAAAGCCCAACTTAACGTATATGAAAGTATCTTTTGGTGTTCTATTAAATAACATATTAAAACAGAAACTTTTTAAGCGAAAAGGCCTCATCTCCCAACTTCGCTTTTAGCCACCGCAAGGCTTGAGACGCCCCTGCCCCTGCATACAAGGTACCGTTCGTGCAGATAAGATAGCTTTCTTTATGCAGACATGTAGTGACAGATTCCCACTGTAACCCAAAAAGTCAGAAGGGACAGTCAAGTAACTCTTTTTGAGTGTATGTTCAGACCACTTTGAGTAAATCTCTGGTACAGACTGAATCGACAGAGACGTCTCTGTATTTTTAGCAATCAGTTGATATTCAAAAGAAGTTTTTAGAGTACTTGGGCCCACACAATCAACATTAAAAGCCCGTCCATGTTCTTTCACTTCATGATTGAGAATGAATATGACACTTTCATGTTGTTCTTGAAGAATAATATGCTTCTGGTTTCGTTCTACAGGAAGAGTAAAGGTGGTGTTGTAGGTGAATCGGGTGGCGGAAGCTGCATGTTGGATGCCAAAGTGAAGATAAAGGTCCTTGGAAGAACCGGCAAAAGGACATGATGGGTGAGGGCAAAAGCATGTGACATGGGGACACATTTGTTCGTGCTCGTGTTTCTTATTGTAAGTCACAGTCTTTTTGCAACCACGCTGAGCATATCTGCATGATACTTGGACTGATTCAATGACCTTCTCGATAGCTCGGCAACGATTGTAACCAATCGGCATGCAGCAAGAAGGACATTTTCTTTTCACCTTGGAGCAGCATGAGTCGCACGCTATATGGCCGTTCTCACACTGCAATTCCACAAAACAGAATATTATGAAACAGAAGTCAAAGCCAAATCCATTCAGATGACAATATCAGTTTAAATTAAGTTTTTGTCAGTTTCAAGGTAAATGTACGTTCATCCAAAAATAAGACTGATAGCATACTCTTTTTTGTTTTTAATTTTTGTACGAGTATATCATAATACCATATGACTGTATATAATTGTTGAAAATTTGGTTGGACACAAACTAATTCATTGTACAAAACTAAAAGAAACATAGATTACCCATATACAACTAATAGATAGGTGGTTGACTACACAGATTCCTCATGAGCTTAAAAGTTAAAACCAACATAGCATTGCTACGATCACCTTACGATAATTTGCCTAAGAGTTTCAAGTAATCTGGAAAACAATGAGTTCTTCTGAAAAGAGAAAAGGCACCAAACACAGAGGAACTCTTGATGCCAAAAACAAATGAAAGTTTTAACCACCTAAGACCAATAAAAAGGACCTTCAGATTGCTTACGGATGGAGGACATGGTGGCCCTACCAGAAGAAAAGGAAAGCATGAAATTCCATTATTATATAGTTGGCATTCAGATTATAAAATACCATAAACATAAACCTATCGCAACGCAACTCTAACTGCATAGAAACCTAATGCTGTATTGGATCAGACTTTGATATGAATCTACAAAGATAACTACAGTAGTGATGGAACCAAAATCCTTTAACCTGGAAAAAAAAATACTAAACCATACTCGCTACTTAGCTATTTTTGTCCTGTGATTTGGACAAACAATAAAGTAAACCACGATTAATGATGTGAAGTATTAATAAACAATTTATTCTTAATGAGTATGATGGTTCTTTGCATTGAAAGCTTTGACGGTTTTATCAATCATAAAGGCTTACATTTGTCCAGTGGCTTGTAATACATTATAACCTCCTACTAGCATATAGCCTTGCAGCCACGATGGGGAGACGATTAGTGGCATAAACTGAAAGTTTACATCCTTAACATAACTTACAGCATTAGGCATTTAGAACCTAACTTATGATACATTAACTTACGTCCCAAACTACATGTCTACCTTCAAATGCATTGGCAAGTTATCTACTCAATATCTTCGTTTATTCAGTTTATACTATTATTTTTTTGACACTTTCAGGGTAAAGCTGTGTTCATCCAAAAATAAGATACCATACTTTAGTTTTCTTTTCTGTGAGGGTATTACATAATCTCATATGACTTTATAGTATAACGGTTAAAAAATTCAGGAGAAACACACAAACCATTCGTCGTAAAAAAATTGAGACAAAGATAAAATTTCCATATCCATATACAACTTTTAAATAGGTGCTAGACTATATAGATTTCCTCATGAGCTCAAAAGCAACACAACCTTGCTACCATCACTTTAAAAAAAAGTTGCCTGCATATTTTGAAGTGTTCTAGATATCGAATAGTTCTTTTGAAAAGAGAAACTGCACCAAACGCAGAGGACGCTGTGGGGCCAAAAACAAACGAAAAGTTTAATCTCCTACGACCAATAAATAGGACCTTCACATTGCTTACCAATGGAGACAACGGTAGCCCTAAACGAGAGTAAACGGAAGCATGAAATTCCATTGTTTATAAAGTTGGCATTCAGATAACGAAAACCACGAATATAACTTATGACAATGCAACTTTAACTGCCTACGTGCCTAAGATCTACAAAGATAACTATACCGGCAAGGGAGCCAAGATCACAGAGAACCAACTAAACCATAATCGCATTCTATAGATTTTTGTACCATAATTTGGACTAACAAAAAACTACACCGTAGTTTGTAAGGCGACTCAGTTCACGAATAGTTTACCTCTACCTGTTGAATGCTTCTTTGGAGTGAGGGCTTTGATGATTCTTATCAGTTTTAAAGGCATGTTAAGTTTGTCCTATGCACAACACATTATAACCTCCTAGTACATAGTAGTGATTAGTGAATGTCTTTTCCCTAATTTAAGCAGCTGCTATATAATGGGTAACATAATTACAGGCATAAACTAAACGTTTACATCCCCCTAAACATAACATAACATAACTTAAAAGTACTTATGACTATCGATCAAACCTAGCAGGCGATACATTAACTTACGCCTTAAAGTTAAACTACATATAGACTACCTTCACATACATTTGCAAATTATCCACTTAATACCTCGATTCCTTCATTTACTACTATCAGCATAATCGCTACTTAACTATTTTTGTCCTGTGATTTGGACAGACAATAAAGTAAACCATGATTAATGATGTGAAGTATTAATACACAATTTACCTTTATGTGTATGATGGTTGTTTGCATTGAAAGCTTTGACAGTTTTTATCAATCATAAAGGCTTACATTTGTCCAGTGGCTTGTTATACATTATAACCTCCTACTAGTGGCATAAACTGAAAGTTTACATCCTTAGCATAACTTACAACACCTATGATTACCATTTAGAACCCTAACTTATGATACATTAACTTACGTCCCAAACTACATATAGACTACCTGTCTACCTTCAAATGCATTGGCAAGTTATCTACTCAATATCTTAGTTTATTCGGTTTATATGATTTTTTTGACAGTTTCAGGGTAAAGGTGTGTTCATCCAAAAATAAGATATCATACTCTAGTTTCTTTTCTGTGAGGGTATTACATAATCTCATATGACTTTATNAAAAAAAAAAAAAAAAAAAAAAAAAAAAAAATCCATATCCATATACAACTTTTAAATAGGTGCTCGACTATACAGATTTCCTCATGAGCTCAAAAGCAACACAACCTTCCTAAATATTTTTAAGTGTTCTAAATATCGAAGAGTTCTTTTGAAAAGATAAACTGCACCAAACGTAGAGGACCCTGTGGGGCCAAAAACAAATGAAAAGTTTAACCTCCTACGGCTGATAAATAGGACCTTCACATTGCTTACCAATGGAGACAACGGTATCCCTGAACGAGAGTAACGGAAGCATGAAATTCCAGTGTTTATAAGGTTGGCATTCAGACAACCAAAACCATGAAATTCTTCAATGCTTCTTTGGAGTGGGAGCTTTGATGATTCTTATCAGTTTTAAAGGCATGCTAAGTTTGTCCTATGCGCAACACATTATAACCTCCTAGTACATAGTAGTGAATCTCTTTTCCCTAATTTCAGCAGCCTTGCAGCTGCTATATAATGGGTAACATAATTAGAGGCATAAACTAAACATTTACATCCTAAACATAACTTACAGTACTTATGACTATCGATCAAACCATGACTATTTAGAACCTAGCAGACGATACATTAACTTACGCCTTAAAGTTAACATATAGACTACCTTCCTCACATACATTTGCAAATTATCCACTTAATACCTCGATTCCTTCATTTGCTACTAGGAGTATGTTTGGTGCGGAGCGGTGTGAAGTTTTTTGGGGCGGTGAGCGGTGAGCATTTTGATTTTTTGTGGTCATTTGGCAAAGGAGCGGTGAGTTGTGGCTGTTTTTAGGAGGCTAATTCTCCAATGCTTGTTTAAGAAGCTTTGACAAAGGAGCGGTGAGCTGTGACAGTTTAGTATGTGTTATCTTGCTATGGATGCATCAGTAGATGCAGATATCGTAGTTATTTGGCCACAAATGTAGGTTGAATATAACCATGTTGTTGTCTTGTACGTAAGTAACACCCGGCCATTTTACACATATAACCATGTTCTATTTAAATATGTATATATCATTTTACGTCATTATATTTACAGTTACATATGTTACCAAACGTTTTTATTTAAAGAAAACAGTTACTGCTCACAGCCAGCACTCATTGCCAAACACACCCTAGAGCAACTAAAACCTACTACTTCCTCTTTCAATAATTAACCGATATACCATAATACATTAGATAAATCACAATATTCATCATTTCTAGGTAAAAAATCAAGTGCAATACCTGAAAAACAGGCGCGCACAACGGATCGAGACAAATAGGACAATCCAACACATCAGGATCCGTAAACACAACCGACAACGCCCCACTCGCATTACTACCCACCTCCGTAGCATCACTATTCTCCACAGCACTCCTCCTCACCGCCACGTCAGCAACAACCGGCGACCTCTCACTCGCCGTACACGTCCTCCGCTGCACCTCCTCCGTCACCACAGCAGCCTCGACGTCATCATCATCATCATCCTCACTTTCACTATCAGTCTCACTTTCAGTTTCAAGTAATCGGGGTGGTGGTTGAGATCCAGAGGGGGCTGCTGAAGAGGAGGAGAAACGAGGGCGTTTGTGTCTGATTGAAACGTCGTCGTCTGAAGAAGAATCAGATTCGTCATCTTCTATGATTGAGGATCTGACTACTGGTGGTGGTGGTGGTGGTGGTCGTGATTTACGTCGAGCGGCTTCACGGAGGAGATCTCCCATTGTGACTCGTCCTCGTCGTGGTGGTGGTGGTGGTGGAGATCCAGAGGATGTACTGGACATACTACGATATGAAGCTTCTTCTTCTTCTTCTCCTCTGATTGAAAACCTGACCATTCTTCTTTTGTTTTCAGCCCATTTCCTTCTTCTTTATCTATATTTTTCTTTCACTTTGTCGTTTTATCAATATTTTTAACGGTTGTCACAAAATTAAATTACAGGTGATTGGTATGCCTAAATGATGTGCCTAAATTTATGCCTAAACTTACCTGACATAATATGTTTGCAGTCAGTGGACCCACTTTTTCACAAGCCAACAGGATCATGCCACATAAGTTTAGGCATGAAATTAGACATACAATTAGGTCTCCCTGTCATTTTCCAAAAGTTACTTACTTTCCAATTTTAAGTAATAAAAAGTTAATATAGTGAGATAATATTATATTTAAGTGTTTAAAAATTGTAATGATCCTGGAGTGTCCCCCTTGTTGGGCTCAGGGACAAATGGACAATGGGTTTGTTACAGGACAAGCTGCGTTGAAAGCCGAATCGAGCAAAGTGGCTAAACACGAGAAAGCTTGCTTAGAGAATCAACACGTATTTATCCCTTTTGCTTTTGATACATTTGGTTTCCTAGCTCCGGAAGAAGAGAAGTTTTTGTCTAGAGTTCAACGGGTTGTGCAAAGTAATTTTTGACCCTCAAGAAACAAAATTTCATTTTAAGTAGGATTGGTTTTGCCATCCAAAAGGGGGTTGCAGCGCAACTTGTTGCTCGTTTGCCTGCCATCTTATTGTAATCCGTTAAATTGTTTTTAGTAATATATAAAATAACTAGTAAATGTGATGATCCTGCCTTTATTAAATTGTGTATTTTTGTCTTATGACAATAATTTTGATACAGAGGGAGTAGCTTTTTTGTAATGACTCCTTTTCTGATCACTTGTCGACTTAAGTGTTGGCGGGCCTCCGCTTTTATTTTCATCTATTTTTCCAAGATTAAAAAATGGTTTAGTTGGTAAAAAAGACCATATTTTTTCGTAGAAAACTGAAAAACTGTTTAGTCACATTTTTTTCTAAAAATGAAATTATCACTTTCCAAATTTTAACTAGAAAAATAAAAATCTCAATCTACACTTCTCCATTTTTTTTCTCCGACAAAAAAGGATTGGATTTTCCAATCTACCAAGTATTTCATTCTAACCTTAATCACCATTGGTAACACCTTTACCTTCCATCCTCGCCATCACCGCCCACCGTCAAAATCCGAGATAATCTTTTTAAAAATAAAAAATATAACTCCATCTAAACAGTTTTCAAATTTCTCACCTCTTCTCTAAAAAAGAAAGACCATTCATTGCTCAAAGAATCTGAAAAAAATAAAAATAAATAAATAAATAATGGCTACCTTAATATGAGTAATAAGTGCTCTGAAAGCATTGGTTAAACTACATTTATTAAACACAAATTTTCTTTTTGTATTACAAATTGTATTTAATACACATTAAACTTATAAGTTATCATAAATAAATATGACTTTTCATTAAATAAAGTCAAGCTTTTTTTTTATAGTCACCTTAAACTTTGTTCAGAATTCACTCTTCAAACAAACCTTAATATAAGAAAAAAACGAAATTCAGAAAGGTGTTTTGTGTATTACTTAATCAAGAAAATGACTGAAAAAAATTTGATAGAAAAGAATGTGCTAAGCCATATATTATTTAAACACGACTTAATAAAAAAAATTAAACAAACAAGCCCTAAGTTTACTTTATGGTTTTCTCTGCTAAAAATTATAAATTGGAAACTTTGGTCAAGTTTACTATTTTATCATAATTATAAATTATTATTATTATATTTAAAAAATACGTTAATTATTCAGTTGAAGATAAAACTATCATTTTACAAAGTTAAACAAAATGATAGTAATGATTATACTTTTATTAAACTATCTTGTTTTTTTGTCGAGACGGTTATCTTAGGACGAAAGGAGTGTTTAACTTTTCTCGATTGCTTTTATGTACATTATCGATGCATAAAATTATCTATTATTAATTGCTTTTACATTAGCGACTAAAAAAAACTGAAAACAACTTACTCCGTAGATTTTAGCTTATTATTTATTTAAGTCCGCTCAAGCTAAAAAGCTCATAAGATTAAAGAATATATTTTTGGTTTTCAATTATTCTAATAAACTTATAAGACAAACCAAACACCCCATGAGTATTGCCATTTACATGTACTAGTTCTAGATTGGAGAAATTTTCACAACATACAAAAATTACTCTACTTTTTAAGATTCAATTTCTTTTGTTAAACAAAGAGTCACATAAAAACTACTCGTATAACCTAATTACATATCATAAACTTTGGTTAGTCGTTCTATAGAAGTAATGCAACTAAAATGTATATACTATGTTAAAGTTAACGAATAAGGATGCATAAACTTACCATGAAAGAAGTTTGAATAAGAGTGAATGTGACTTGTTGGCTCTTTGGCGAAATATGTGTTATAAGACCACCAACTGATGAGCGTCACTTAAGTGACACCAATGGCATGGGCGTGTCGGTTGGTCGCAGGTTAGAGTTGCTTTGGTTTGGCAACGAGCAAGGGATGCAGTGGCCCATTTGTTTTTGTGTGAGTGTGTTGTGTGGGGTATATTGTGTCGTGACACAGAAAGAGACACACCACCATTGGCAGGGGTGTGTCAGCTTGTGCGCCGGTTTGGGAAGTGGTGATGTGACGCTGAGTAGCACACCTGACACAAACTGACGCGTCACGGTTAGTAGCGGTCTAAAATGTAAAAGAGCTATTGAAAATAAGTAAATTTAATGAACAACCAAACTTAAGTATTACACTAAAATTTATCACAATAAAGGTTTATTCGGTATTAAATAACCAATGTGCATGCACGAAGGACATTTTCTCTTCACGTTAAAGCAGCATGAGTCGCGTGCTTTATGGCCGTTCTCACACTGCAATGGGACAAACAGAATATCATTAAACCAAAGTCAACATTAAATCCATCAAGATAACAATCAGTTTAATTTATCTATGAGTTGTAGGGTAAACGCTTGCTCGTCCAAAAATAAGAAAGATAACACTCTTTTTTCCTTTCTTGTACGCGTATTTGATAATCACGTATGATTGTATATAATGGTAAACTCACAGACTAATTTGTTGTATAAAAACACATATTTCATATACAACTTAGCAAATAGGTGCTCGACTATACAGATTTCCTCGAGAGCTCAAAAAGCAACATAGCCTTGCTACCATCACCTTAAAATAAAAGTTGCCTAAAAGTATTAGTGTTCTGGAAAACAGAATTCTTTGGAAAAGTGATGATGCACCAGAAGCAAATGAAAGTTTTAACCATCTACGACCAACAAAAGAAACTTCTAACCGATGGAGATGATGATAGCCGTACCTGACTAAAAGGAAGCAAGAAATTCAATTCTTTTTATAATTGGCTTTTAGATAATAAAACAAACATAAACTTATGGCAATGCAACATTGCAACTTCAACTGGCATGCCCCTTTGTCAAATGTGTTGTAAAATACAATTTCATTTGTGATTTATTAACTTAGGTGTAACTTTTATTTAGAGCTTCACATTCCTGTTGTTCTGTTATGTATACACAGTAATTTAAACGTATCCAAAAGAAAATACGTTTCAAGAACGTGTCTATAAAGGTCCGGGGAAAAAAAATCCCGAACCGAAAATCTTAGATTTGGGAAAGAAAAAAAAATCTACTAGATACATAGCACAATGTTTTCAAAATATAGATTGGTGGTTAAGTGTACTAACATATTGATTATACACGGTAAACTAGATATAAAGATTTCTAAACTGACCAATAACACAGCAAAATCATTGTTTATTTGATGTCAAGTTGGAAATNAACAACTATTCATTTAGTCACTATTGGAAAGCCTTTTGACATAGGTAGGTGTGATTGATCTTAAATAAATTTTTAATTGTGGCTGGCTAATGAGAGTGTAACAGCAAATGATCATAGACATGCAACTTTAGTAGTTTCCTAATTAGTGTATGACAATAATCTTTACGTCTGTCTCAAAAATATTTTAGAAGAGGCAACTTGGAGCTATGGAAAAGGGATGCCAAAAAAATTTCATTGATAATATGAGAACCATCAGCAAAGCCAACTGACTGCAAGTATACTTCAAGATAAGGTGGCCATTTTGACTCAATTACTTATAAATTATAATCAGTCAATTTAGGTTAATTTTTATGACCAACAGGTCAAATGGCTAAAATAAAAACTGGTAAAATATAAAAGGATCAACTGCCCCCTAAAGTGTACTTTTATGCATTGGATATCATCAATCGTGGAATTCAAAAATAGAGATTTTTTAAGGAATACTGTAAGTTTTGTAATCACATTCAAGTATTCGACACAATTAATGATTTAAATCTTCAAAAAAAATTGGGGATTTTTTTTAAGAAAATTGCCCATTTTGTCCCGTTACCTAAACCGCCCATTTTCCACCTCTAGTAAGTTATTACCAGTGTATATTTGCATAAGTAGAGTCATAACACCAATCTATGTATCAACAAATACCTGAATCTTGCCCCCCTTTGTTTACCAAATAAGCTGAAAACCACGTCTACCATCTCCAGAAATTTGACCTTACAACAGCAAAAAATATGCAGGGAGTATATTATAGTTAAACACTTGGACCAACTATTAGACGACGATTCCCTAGAGGAGGATTCAAGTGGTCATATGTAGTTGGTAATGTTTTTCCATCTACTGACACATTTACAAACATCAAGTCACCTGAAACATACCAGGATATGCCTAATAAACCATCTCAATCAACATAACTAACGGAATTGTGAATATCATCCCATCTAAGATAGAGCAGTACTTATGTAGCATTAATGACTAAGCAAGTCTTATCAGAAAATATAAGAATCAAGCGGCAGACCGACTCATTTGGTCGGTATTCCCTAATGTCTAAGAGAACATAATGTAAATGGAAATCTCTATTATATCTCAAAAAGCTTCAGTCTACATTTCTCTGTCTTATATCTTGCAACAAACATTGAATTCTGTTTAGCAAGGGTGATTATTTATTCAGATAGCAAGGTAAAAAACTATAAACTAAAACATGTAGACATTGTATTGCCTCTAACTGCCCAAATATATTAGAAATATGATCATTATAAAGATAAGATGTTCATTTTCAAACTAAAGTACTAAGAACTTTGATATATGAGAAATTCAAGTACATAGAGTAACAACTGAGATATAAACCCAATGAATAGTACTTGGAGCATATTTTAATAAAAAAAAAANGCACAACCGAGACAACGGAACAGTACTTGGAGCATATAAAACATATGTTACTGCATATTAATATTCGATTACAAAATAATGCAAAAAAGCTAGAACTTAAGACTGAAAGCAATGTATATTTATGTACCTTTTAACAGGGAGTGACTAAGGTTTAGAAATGTCACTACTTCCTCTGAATTCGCCAATTCTCAGGCATGCCAGCAAATTGTTACACGGTGTTTCTCTCTGTTCTGTGTGTTCTTTGCCACAAACCAATCAAACCCCAAAATTAAGTTTGGAACTTTCAATCAAAATAAAAAGCTCCCAAGAAACTCATAGGAGCAATTACACAAGAAACGACGAAGAAAGTTAGCAATGAAACCTACTGCAGAAAATCAGAGAATCGGAAACTATAATAGAAAGAAGTTAAGCTGACAATGAATTATGATGTCACCACCTAGATTCAAGGCACAGTTGAGATGTAACTGCCATATATATGATGTCATGATTACATTTATCCAACTGTAGTTTATTAAGCTAAATGATTGGGAGGTTATTTTTTCATTCTCAGCAAAAGTAACAAAAGAGTGAAACGATTGGCATGAGGTCCTATTTAATTTGTTATCACTTATATCAGTGTATTATAGTTATATAGATTGATCAAAGTAAAAGAGAACAGTAGTTACAACTATGACTCAAACTACACATGGACTACCTGCACAAGTATCACCAACTGGTGTATTTAAAATCTAGTACTACTTTAACCATTGGTACGCAAAATTTATTTCTTTTACTTTTCAACTTACTTTTAAATTATCTCAATGAATTACTTAATCCACCACACGTAAAAACCGAGCCTATATACATGCACAAGTGGATCATAACATATCAAACTCAGGAACCTTAACTAGTCCTTGTCCTTAATGGTCTGGTCCTAAACTGATCAAAAGAAGCAAAAACAAAATATCACACAATCAATTGTAAAGAAGAAATACTATAATAAAGTATGAATTCCAAACTGTAAGTAAAATTGTTCAGCCAGAACTTTACAGATAACGTCAAATTTACAGCTACACTTGACATTAGAGACGTGGTACGTTTAATAATAAAAAAAAAAAAAAAAAAGAAGAGCACAACACTTAGAATACAAGGTACCGTTCATACGGATAAGATAGCTTTCTTTATGCAGACATGTAGTGACAGATTTCCACTGTAACCCAAAAAGTCAGAAGGGACTGTCAAGTAACTCTTTTTAAGCGTATGTTCAGACCACTTTGAGTATATCTCCGGTACAGACTGAATCGACAGAGACGTCTCCGTATTTTTAGCAATCAGTTGATATTCAAAAGAAGTTTTTAAAGTATCTGGGCCCACACAATCAACATTAAAAGTGCGTCCATGTTGTTTCACTTCATGATTCAGAATGAATATGACATTTTCATGTTGTTCTTGAAGATGAATATGCTTCTGGTTTAATTCTACAGGAAGAGTAAAGGTGGTGTTGTAGGTGAATCGGATGGAGGAAGCCGTATGTCGGATGCCAAAGTGAAGGTAAAGGTTCTTGGAAGAACCGGCAAAAGGACATGATGGGTGAGGGCAAAAGCATGTGACATGGGGACACATTTGTTCGTGCTCATGTTTCTTATAGTAAGCCATAGTCTTTTTGCAACCATGCTGAGCATTTTTGCATGATACTTGGACTGATTCAATGACCTTCTCGATAGCTCGGCAACGATTGTAACCAATCGGCATGCAGCAAGAAGGACATTTTCTCTTCACCTTAGAGCAGCAAGAGTTGCATGCTATATGGCCGTTATCACACTGAAATGCCACAACAGAATCTTAAAAAACCAAAGTCAACATTAAATCCATCCAGATAACAGTATCAATTTATTTGTTGTTTTGCCAGTTTCGGGGTAAGCATGTGTTCATCCAAAGATAAGAATGGATAACATGTTCTTCTTTTCATTTCCTGTAAGAGTATAACATAATACCATAGGACTGCATATAATGGTCAAAATTTGGTAGGAAACACACAAACTAATTCGTTATAAAAAACGGAAAAGAAAAATACTTTTCCATATACAACTTATGAATAGGTGGTTTACTACAAAGATTTCCTCATGAACTCAAAAGCAACACAACCTTGCTAGTTGCTACCATCAAGGCATCAACTTAAAGTTGCCTAAAGTTTTCAAGTGTTTGGCAAGGCAAAGAGTTCTTTTTGAAAAAAGAAATGAACCAAAAGCTAAGTATCTTGTGAGACCAAAATTCAAATGAAAGTTTAACTACCATTGACCAATAAATAAAGCCTTTACATTGCTTACCAATAGAGGACATTGTAGCCCTACCCGAAAAAAAACCGAAACATGAAATTCCACTGTTTATAAAGTTGACATTCAGATAACAAAACCAGAAACATAAGCCTATGGCAATGCAACTTTAACTGCCTACACGCCTAGTGCCATACGAGATAATATTTAATCATGTCAAGGAGCTACAAAGAGAACTACACTGGTACTGGAATCACGATTTTTGACTTCCCCAAACCATAAACTAATGCATAGGTGGTTTCAAGGTTATTATGCGAATAGGCTAAACCTTAAATAACTTTTTGTTCTGTGATATGGACAAGCTTACCATGCCTTTAAAATTGACAAGGATCATCAAAGCTCTCAATCCAAACAAGCATCATCTACATACACGTAAATCTTAAAGATTCGCTAAACCTGAAAAAAAATGGTTCTGCGATTTTTCCGAACATAAACTAACCCCTACTTACTGAGGTGACGTAATTCACAAAAAGTTCACCTCCTACAATTATTATCCATTTTTAAGGACGGCTAACACATTACAATCTCCCACTCTCCTAGACTATACTAACGAATGTATTTTCCCCTAATTGTCCACAACCCTTGCAGCCGCTATATATGGTAACACAATTAGTGGCATAAACTAGACTCTACAGAACCTAGCATAGGATACGCTAACTAACGCCTCAAACTACATATAAACTACCTTCCTCACATACATTAGCAAATTATCGCACAAGTGGATCCTAATATCATCATTTCGAGGTAAAAAAACAAGTGCAATACCTGAAAAACAGGCGCGTGTAACGGTTCGAGACAAATAGGACAATCCAACACATCAGGATCCGTAAACACAGCCGATAACGCTCCACTCGCGTTACTAACCACATCCGTAACAGAATTCTCCGCCACGTCACCACTAGCCGGTAACATCACAATAATATCATCATTTTCATTTTCAGTTTGTTGTGGTGGTGGTGGTGGTGGTTGAGAGGATGAACAGGAGAAACGAGGGCGTTTGCAACTGATTAGAACGTCGTCGTTTTCTTCTTCGGTGATTGAGAATCTGACCATTGTTTGGTTGATGATGAGTTTGTGATGAGCCCATTTCTGACAAGTTGTTGTTTTATCTGTTTTTCCTTTTCTCAATTTTAACAGTTTCTAACTTTCTACTTTTTAACTGTAATTCTGTTAGGCAATCGGTATGAGTTTGGATATAAAGCAAGCCCTTTTATTTATGATAGTTTTCATACATTGTCCTTTCGAGTGGTGTGTACTATGTAGCAAGGAATATATATATACATCTATGAATCTATGATTGTCATATTTGATATTAAGATTTATGAAACGAACAACATTATTAAGAAACATTATTAAGAATGAAACTCACTCCATCAATAGGCATGTACCAAACGAACCCATACGCGAGTAGGATTTTTGTATCATAGGGCTTATAATCGGGAAGAACAAGATTTATCGGTCCACCCATCTAGCGGTTTAAAAAGCATTTACTCCATAATTTGGTAATAATGTAGAAGCAGGTTAAGCTAGATGTAAATATTATATAATTGTATGTGCAAATCAATTAACTTATTTTTTTTGTTTACTTTTTCCGTCTCAAATTATAAGTTTATTTATTTATTTATTTATTTTTTGTTGTCCCAATAATTGTCCACTCTTTTTTTTTAACCAATCAAAAACATTTTAGTTGAGAGAGAAGATATTTGACTAATGAATAGAATAGTTAGTGTGAATTTCTTAAACTTTGTGCAAATTGAAAGTGAATTTATAATTTTGGTATCATATGATAAATTACTTTCTCTATGTATAAAGACTTTATGTTTATAAAATATAATTTAATGATTACATGTGATTAGTAAACAAGTAATAGTTATTATGGATATTGACTTATGTAACTATTATAATAATGTAGAAAAATAACAGTTTTAGAAGCCCGTTATGAAACACAATTATTGTTCAGTCATTTATACAACGACAACAACATCCTCGATGGCGTTGTCATCGTTATCATCATCCTCATTTTCATCTTCTGCATCACCGTCATTGTCATCATCATCATCTTCTTCTTTGTCCTCGATGACTTCGTCAGCATACTCAACAACATATTCTCCATATTCTCTTTCCTGCATTTGAGATTGAGATGTCGGAGCAATGCATCGACGACGTTTGTAACTAATTGGAACAATGTTGTTTTCTTCTTCTTCTACTTCGCTGATTGAGAATCTACTCATTGAATGAAACCCTAGACTAATTACACAATGTTGTGTGAATGGAGGGTGCCTAAAAAGGGTTCAGCTTCAAATCCCTACCATGATTATCGTAAGTAAATCATCTTATATATGTTGTTACTCTGTTTTTAATGTAACATTGAGGTTCTAATGTAAATCGTTTTTTGTGTGATCAGGTGAGTTTCTAACCGTTTTTTGTCTAAAGATTAACCATGGAGGTGCATTCATCAGCCCTCCTAAGGTACGTTACAAAGGTGGGAAAGTCAATTGGATAGACACAATTGATTCAGATCAGTTCTCTGTTATTGAGGTTGCCACTATGATGAAAGAGTTAGGGTATGAAAATGAAAATTTAGGTATGGACTTTTTTTACAAGTTACATAACTCTGATTTAAAATTAGAAACTGATAAAGATGTGTTGGAATTGTTGACCCACGTATCTAAGTATAAGGTTATTGATTTATATGTTGATCACTCTGTTTCTAAGAATCCTAAGAATGTAGAACCTGCTTTGCTAGAAAATGTGCCTGATGATAGTCATGATGTACTAGAAAATGTTGATAATGATGTAGTTGATGATGTAAGTGAGGAGGAATGGTTGAGGAATTGCTTAAACAAGGTTGGAAGGTTGAAAAAGAATGTAGGCCAGTCAAGTAGGAATGAAAGCCCAAATGTAGATGTTGGTTCTGAACATGGTTCATATAGTGGGGAGACTGACCATGGTTCAGATAGTGACAATGAATCAGACAGTGATGATAGTGACTTTGTAGTTGATGAAGACCAGATGATGAATAATGTAGAGGTTGATATGGCTGAATTTAGGAGTAACATGTTGGAGTATGCTCGTGTCATAATAAATAATTATATGGCTAGACATATGTGAGCCTATGGGGTCACACACATATACACTTAGGTACCTCTTTTATGTCGTGTTTATTGTACTTACGACATATTTATAAGCTAACGTAACACGGGATCACTATTGGGCTTCTAAAGCATAAGTAGAGTACTTGATACACTGGACTAAGAAAACAAATGGGAAGCCCATTTGAGGCCCCATGGTGGCCGGCCTATAGGGAGGTCAAAGGGGGGGTTTTTGGTTTGACTTTAATCTAATTTAAGGAGAATTATCTCCTCATAATTAGGATAACAAATTACCTAAACTCTCTCCCCTCTCCCCTTCTTCTTTGTACGGCACAAACACCAACCCTAATTAGGGTTTTGGTTTTCTTGATCAATTCCTTTGATTCTTGTTTAATCAAAGGTCATTTGACGGTTACGGGTAGAAGGACTAGCATCCAAGGGGTATTCGGTGAGGTGTAGTGTGGACTATACATAGAAGAGATCAACCTCATTGATCTCTTGGGTTTCTTATTCCATACGTGGGATAGGTGTTTGTTGGTGACTCACGAATCACGCTACAAAGGTATAACTATGTTGTTTATTATTTGATTGATCATATGGCTATATGAGATCCTTGTATGGTGATGTTATTCCGCTGCGTTTATATGTTTATTTTATATTTATATATTCAACATCACCTATATAACATAGATCAAAATGCATAATGGGTGGAATGTGCATATACTATAGAAGAAGTTATTGAGGGCTGAGGTGGTTCAGAATGATGATGTTGATAATGAAGAGTTTGGTAATGGGACTGACTCAGATGATGAAGGTGAGATGAGAAAAGCAGCTTAAGGACCCGAACCTGGGTGATCTAGCCATGACCAGGATGAAGCTTGGGTGAAACTAAGCATTAGGGAAGGTGGCTAGGATGAATAAGGTTAATGATGGTAGTGAGAGTAAAATATGGAAAGAAAATTTCTTCATTGGTCAACAGTTTGGTAATAGCAAACTCATAAAGGAAATGGTCACAAGGGTAGCAGTTGAACAAAGAAGAGAGTTGTGGTTAAAGAAGAATCACAAGCTTAGGTGACGGCAGTTTGTAGAGGTAAGATACCAAATTTTAAATCTAATAAGGATCCTGTGGTTGATAGTGGCACAAACCAAACTGCAGCCACTAAAGGAAAAGGGAAAAGGATCATGGATAAGTTTAACAACCTCTATGTAATGTCTTTATCTTTTGATGTCAGTTTAACAACCTATGTGTAATGCATCTATGTATGCTCCCACTATACTATGCAATGAAATATGCATCTATGTATGCATTAATGGTATAAAAGTATAAGACAACTTATTTGTCAAGTTGAAACTTCTAATTTTCATTCATATTAGCCTCAAAATACAACTTGAATATCCACTTGACTGTCATACTAAAACACATTCATACTATGCCTAAAATACAATCATACCCTATTGACTGAATACATGAACCTTATCACTTTAACACTACATAAAGAAAAAAAGAAAAAGAAAAAAGAAAACAACCAACTGACAAACAACCACTTCTTGAGTCTTTTAGCTTCAACAACTTTTTCAACAACTTCTCCTTATAGTCGATTCTTTGAGTTTAGTAGACCAGGAATGATTTGCACAGTCCTATCACACATAGGAGGATTATACCAATCTACTATCCCACAATTAGAAACCTATAAACCAAATCCAAAAATTAGGTTAAATTACGCCAAATTGGGATTTTTATTTTTTTTTATTATTTATTTATTTATTTATTTTTTTTATGAATACAAAATTGAAGACCTACTCTTTTAATACAACATTAAAATCGCCTGCCTGGATTGTGTGGTGTCCATGAAGTTTTGATGATGGCTACTGGTCCACATCGGGTGCATCTCACCATTGTTGTGATCAGTGTTTCGATTTTTATGTTTGTGTGTGTTTGATGTTTGTGTTTGTGTTTGAAGTTATATGACTAACATAGAAAGACTAAATTGCCCCCCCCCCCCCCCATTAGACACGTCACCAGAAAACTTGGTCAACTGACGGATAAGTTGGTCAAGGGACCAAACCCGTATGGGTTGCAAACCACAGGGACTGGATCCGGGGAAAATAAACCACATGGACGATTTATGATATTTACTCAAATCTAAAACTTAAAATCCCTATCATTTTTTTACAATTAATAATATCATTAAAAGATTCAAATATCATCACCACCATCATTCATCTATATATCTTTTTTGTGATCATAATTGATTAGTAGTGATACTATGTTACGATTTGATGAGATTGAAAAGTTATAAAGGAAAACAAGTGATGAAGCATTAAGCATTTTTGGAGGTTTGAAACACAAATGTGTGTTTTTGATACTTTTGAACAATTATTGNTTTTTTTTTTTTTTTTAATGTTATTTTTAACAAATGTAATTATTGGAACAATTTGTATTGTTTGGAGACATTTTTTGTGTATTTATATTGATATAACATGTCTTTTATGGATGATCGAAAACGGAAAAAATGAACTTTTAACACTTTGGTTCTCGTTCGGAATTATCGAAAATTCCTGTACCGGAACCGAGTACTATACCGGAACCGAACTGAAAAACATGAGACGGTTCTCGATTCCATATTTTCCTTATTTTCGATGCTCGGTTCTTCCGATTCCGATTTGGTTAAAACGAAAGGTGCAACTGTATGTCAACCATATAAAAATTAACTCTAGATCTAAACACTTGATAATTTCTAAAAATAACTTGTGATAAAACATTAGTTAGCGTATGAAACAACAATCTATCCATCCAAACAACAGGAACTAACCACAAACAAAACCAAACCAAACCAAACACAAACCATCACTCACAAACACAAAGCAGACAAAGATGGAGAATTGTTGCGTATCAGCGGCTTCTTCCCCATCACTTTTATACCCAAAATACCCTTTATCATCATCATCATCAAATACTCATAAAAACACAAGACCTTCATTATCCATTAAAGCTTCTTCATCTTTTAAAACACATAGTATTAATAGCAACACTTTATCTAGTAACTGGGATGTTGTGGGACCCACTTCTGCAGCTCCAGCTTGGATGCCTAAGTTTGAAGAGCTTGATACCACTAATATGCTTCTTCGTCAGCGTATTGTTTTCTTGGGTTCCCAGGTATATATATTTTTTTTTCTTTTTTTTATAAATTTATTTGTGGGTTTTTGGTTTTGTGAATTTGCCCCCCTTTTTAGACCATAGTTTGTGGTACATGTTGGTGAAATGGTGATTTTTGGGAGTTGGTTTTAGTATGTGAATTGGAGGTTAGGAATAAGAAAAATGTTATGGGTTGTATTGTGCTTCGTAAGAGGTTCGAAATGATATATTATAAGCTCGAAACGGACCAAGGATGAATTGGGGATTGGTGTTCAAATTAAGCGAATTGAAAAGGTTGCTGTTTCGGGTTTTACTTCATGTACCTTAATTGATATCTGTTGGTACTCCTGAATTAAGCAGTTCGTTGAATTTGTTGATGGGGTTTTGTTTTTTTACAATTTGGTGATTTTATTATATGGGATTACATGTGTACTTAAATCGCCCCCTTTTTAGCCCACGGTTTGTAGCAACTTCTATTTCTGTTACTGCTCTAATGCTATGTGTTTGTGTTGTACTCTATTAGAGGTTTAAAGTGGTAGTATGTAATAAGCTCGAAATGGACTAATGATGAATGAGAAATTGATGCTTAAACTAAGGACTCGGAAAGGTTGATGTTATTGTTTTTAACAGTACAGTTTTATCTCTATTGTTGCTCCTGGATTAACAATTGCTTTAAACTTGATGATAAGTTTTGTTTCTCTGCAATTTTGTGAGTTAAGTATGTGGGACTACCTGCTCACTTGAATTTGCCACCTTACTAGACCACATTTTGTAGCAAATTCTATCGCTATTGGTTCTCTCATGTTAATTAAATTGTTGACATAAGTTTTGGGAATTACACATGATTGGTGCGGTTTAGGGGAGTTTGGTAGTGTGTTATCAAAATGATTATGGATGTTCAAGAATCCAGATAGTATATTAGTTTATATAGGAATAATATGGCCCTGAAATAAGATGTGGATTTGTCATACACCTAAAAAACCAATTATTTAGACTTATGTTCAAAATGATTATGGATGTTCAAAATGATTGTGGATTTGTCCAAACATCCCCTTAGCTTTTCGATTTTTAGCACATTCTCTTTCTTTATATGTCACTTTGTTGAATATGCTGATATATGATTTGGTTTTTGCTCAATGTCTTGGCCTACTTTTATATGTTTCAAATTTGCAATCACTTAGCCGTATAGATGACTTCCCCCCTTATAGACCAGCATACGGCGTATCCTATCTCTCTTTCTCTGTGCCTATATCTATGAATCCTTTATATTTGTTGATGAGTTTTTTCAGTTTGATGGTTATTTCCAGATACAAACTTTCCTAGCTTTTCAATAACGGTTTTCATATATCAGGTTAAATTCTGTTGCCACTTGCCTATAATATGATCGTTTGAAGTTTGAGATAGCACATATGTCTCACGTTTCTGCTCTCATATCTGTCAATTCATGGATTTCATTATTCAGTATTGTTTTTCCTTCATTTTTCGGTTGCTTTATTCTTGAGATTCACACTCTTGGCGATTAACGACTTACTGTCATCATCTGTCTCTCTTGTCCTGTGCCTTTTATACAATGAATTCTTTAAATTTCTTCTCATATGGAGGCTCCCTCTGTTACAAGAAGCAATTTTTAGATCACTCACTGATTTTGATGGGTTTATGTATATATTATTGATTTTGGGACTTAGGTTTATTTTATCTTCACCACTTTACTCACTTCTCACCTTGTGGTCTCCACTCATGTCTATTTTAATGAATTCGATGCAAGTTCATATCTTCGTTTCTCCACATCCCATAATATAAAATTATAAAATTATTGGACTGGTAAAATAAATGCTTTAGAATACTCTCTTCACTAACATGGTAGATTTTTTGTTTTGAAACATCCCCTGATGTCTTCTTTTAACACAAATGTCATGATTTATGGAATTAAAAATTCTGCTCTCTGGTGCTCGTATGGTGGTACATGTGTACAACTTATCTTATAAAATTTATCCTGTGTTTAATATTTCTTCTGAGTGGTTGATGCTAAAATTGGCGATGTTTGGGTGGATGATTGAAGTGGTAGGTAGATTACACTCACACAATGTCATAAGATATGTACAATTAATGATTAACGGTGTAGTTTCTAGGGTAACTTTGCGGTAAATCAGTAAATTCGGTGTATAGTTTTTGTTCTGCAACATGCACTTTTTTATTTTTTTTATTTGAATATGACGATAGTGGAACTGTGCAGGTGGACGATATGTCAGCTGATTTCATAATCAGCCAATTGTTATTCCTTGATGCAGAAGACGATAAAAAAGATATAAAATTGTTCATTAATTCTCCTGGTGGTTCTGTTACTGCTGGTATGCATATTGCTTGCTTTAGTTAATTAAATTTCTGAAATTTGACTACTTTTTAAAAATATACGGATAAAAAATATTCAATGCAAGGAGTGCAAGCTACAAATATCTTAGTCACGAAATAGTCTGTTAATTGCTGCAAAGACGGTTGTGTTGTAGATAATTGTTGATTTGACAATATAATATAAATATTGACAATTCTCCAATTTGACAAGTTTCGTAATTTTCATTCTCCGATTAACAGTTCCAGTATGTTACTCCGTATCAACGTATGCAATCCAATGTGAGAAATAAAGAGAGAGGAAGAATATTGGAAATGGTTAAGACATAAAACAAAATGGTGTATAACTTCCTTGTTACTAATAGTTGCATTTGAGCCCTGTAGTCGATTATTTGATGCAACACCAAATTCATGTGTCTGCTAAACTTTAGAGAAAAAGCATTGTTTGCATTTCCATAACGTTTGGAAAACCCTTACCACCTGTCAACTAATTACATAATTGTATCTGTCTGGTATTTAATTGATCAACGCCTTTGAATGTTCCCATCGAACCTTTCAAGTTTCATATTGTGATTTTTATGGCTTCAGTTTGTGCTTTCGACCTGGTCAATACTTATTCTTTGCCTTATGTTATCTTTGAAACACCATTTTGTATTACTTCCTTGTCCATGTATCACAAATACATCGATAGCATCACTTTGGCTTCACAATGATCCTTACAAATCAAACTTTTACTTAAATAAGTGCCTAGTCAACATGGACATAATATTAAGTATTGATTAGCCTTTAAATTGCAATATTTTGGTAAATTTCATTCTCTGTTCGATGTTGATGCATGAAGGAATGGGGATATACGATGCCATGAAGCTGTGCAAGGCGGATATTTCCACCATCTGTGTTGGGCTTGCTGCATCTATGGGTGCGTTTCTTCTTGCTTGTGGTACCAAGGGGAAGAGATTTTGTATGCCTAATTCTAAGGTTATGATCCATCAACCACTTGGACAGGCCGGAGGAAATGTAAGCGAATTCTTTTGCTTTTTAATACAAATGCTTTTACATACTTGAAATAACATGCTATTTTGTTTATTCAGGCAACAGACATGAGTATAAGAATAAGAGAAATGGTGTACCACAAGGTCAAAGTCAACAAGATTATCTCGAGAGTATCAGGAACTCCTTACGAGAAGGTCCATGCTTACGCTACATCAATTTTCATATTCTTTCATTAAGGACATCATAAACTTTCTTATTAACTCCGAGAATCCACTTTTTGTGCAGGTTGAAGCTGACACAGACCGTGATTACTTTATGAACGCCTGGGAGGCAAAAGCATATGGATTGGTTGATGAGGTAATTGATGATGGGAAGCCTGGTTTAGTTGCACCAATTGCAGATAAGACACCTCCACCCAAAACCCGTGTGTGGGACTTGTGGAAAGTTGAGGGGAGCAGAAAAGCACTTAAGAATATGCCTTCGGAAGACAAGATGTTGCAGAATGGACACGCTGGTGGTGAAGATGGAGATGAACAGAAAACGGAAGAACCTGCTTCTGCTTGAAAACATAAAAATGGTACCATAAAAGGGTGGGAAGATAATGCAATTGTAACACTAGTGTGTTGTTGTGGCTTTTATGGTAGTATTTCATAAACATTTAGACTTTTTCTTAGTCTTATAGATGCTTCATAAGTTCATAATTTAAGCATGATTCAGCTATCTAGAGTCTTGTTTGCATGGAATGAACACATTCTAAAGAACAAAGAGCGGATTTGGGGCTTTGGCCTGACAATCCATTATTTTTCCAACCCTCACGGTTTCGTCTCTGTAGTTGTGGTCGTGGTTTGGTCAAGTTTAGTCCTGGTCCTGAGCACGGTTTGGGGCTTTGGATTCTGGTTTTGATGGGTCTTGGTCCTTTTGTGTTCATATGGTTTGGAATGGAGGTATTGTTTCTGACAATCTTACATGTGAGATCGATATGTCGCTCTAAGTTTTTGTGCTAATATATATATAAAATTAGACCGTAAATCTCTTGGTCAGCCGTTTAGTGTTTACTACGTTTTATTCTTTGTAGAAGATGTGACTGTCTTGTGTAAGTGAATGTAAGACATAATGGAGAACAAGTAAAACCGAAATGCAATATTGTTGGTGTGTTACGGAATATATTGTTGCTCCAGATGGAATATGTTTACCGAAGGCTATTTGACCTGAAGCATTATATATGTAATTTGAGTTACTTCATTCTGTGTTAACTTTTAGCGTAAAACTTACACACACCTTAAGCTACACCCCGAACGTACACTCTCTTTATAAGGTCCTAAACAAAATCCCCCGCCCCCCTATTGTTAATCATGCAACACAATTTAAACCACACTTCGCACGGTGTAGGGAGGTGTTACCCGCCATTCGCCCCCAAAAATAACCAATGTCACTGCCTTTAGTGCACTGTCGATAACGTCATTATTGGTCTGCTGTTTGTTTTTTGTTTTTTTATTTATTATTAAATGGGTTTTGTGTTTGTGTGTTGTTTTTGTGTTTGCGTGTTGTGTGTTTTTAGTTTATGTGTTTGTTTTTTTTTCTAGCAAGTTTGGCGCCAAGACAACAAAAAGATGTGTTGTTTTTAAACCATTTTGTTTTGTATTTCTACATTGCTAGTTCATTTGACATTTTTCGTACACTATTATTCCGTTAGTCCCTAATATGTTTGCAATATTAGTCCCAAAGTTATTTTCTTATATTTTTAGTCCTTTAAATATATGAAATTTGGTTTAAATATATAAAATAAAATGTGTTTGGTAAAATAAATAAATAAATAAATAAGAGAGAAAAAAGCGAGAAAAAAAAAAAAAAAAANTGTTTGGTAAAATAAATAAATAAATAAATAAGAGAGAAAAAAAAACAAAACAAAACCTACAACCACCAAAATAACAATTATTGATTTTATTGCTAGAGATGGTGTTTTACCAATAATAATAGTGTTTCATGGGAGTTGATTTGGCGGACTCTAATAGATAAAGGAATCCAAAGGAGGTACTTAAGAGTCATTAGGCATATGCACGAGGGGACAGAGACCCGCGTACGGTCCCAGTGGGGATCACAAAGTTTTTCCTAGTGGAAGTTGGACTTCACCAAGGATCAGCCATTAACCCTTACCTCTTCGCGTTGATTCTTGATGAGTTATCACGAGGGATACAGGAATGCATTCCTTGGAGTATGATATTCGTTGACGATATTGTGTTGGTTGCAGAATTGGACGAAGGGTTAAACAACAGACTTTAGCACTCGAGGGAGGCACCAGAAGATAATGGCCTTCGGGTAAGCAGAAAGAAGACAAAATACTTGAGATGTGATTTCGGTAGCAACGAGATCTGCAACAACGAAGAAATGGAAGTTCGTAAGCAACTATATCCTTTAATCAAAGGAGTATTTTAGATATGTTTGGTCTCTGTAGTTGGTGGTCGTGGTTTAGTCAAGTTTAGTCCTGGTCCTGAGCACGGTTTGGGGCTTTGGATTCTGGTTTTGATGGGTCTTGTTCCTTTTGTGTTCCTATGGTTTGGAATGGAGGTATTGTTTCTGACAATCTTACATGTGTGATCTATGTCACTCTTAAGTTTTTGTGCTAATATAAAAAATTAGACCGTAAATCTCTTGGTCAGCAATTTAGTGTTTACTACGTTTCATTCTTTGTAGAAGATGTGACTGTCTTGTGTAAGTGAATGTAAGACATAATGGAGAACAAGTAAAACCGAAATGCAATATTGTAGGTGTGTTACGGAATATATTGTTGCTCCAAATGGAATATGTTTACCGAAGGCTATTTGACCTGAAGCATTATATATGTAATTTGAGTTACTTCATTCAGGTTGTGTTACCTTTTAGCGTAAAACTTACACACCACCTTAAGCTACACCCCGATCTCACACTCTCTTTAATCTTTATAAGGTCCTAAACAAAATCCCCCGCCCCCCTATTGTTAATCATGTAACACAATTGAAACCACACTTTGCACGGTGTAGGGAGGTGTTACCCGCCATTCGCCCTCAAAAATAACCAATGTCACCGGCGTTAGTGCACTGTCGATAACGCCATTGGTCCGCCGTTTGTGTGTTGTTTTTGTTTAGTTTTTGTGTTTGCGTGCTGTTTTTTTTTCCCTCCTCCTCTCTAGCAGGTTTGGCGCCAAGACAACAAAAAAATGTGTTTTCTTTAAACCATTTTGTTTTGTATTTCTACATTGCTAGTTCATTTGACACTTTTCGTATACTGTTACTCCGTTAGTCCCTGATATAGTGATATGTTTGCAATGTTAGTCCCAAAGTTATTTCATATATTTTATTCTTTTAAATATATGAAATTTGGTTTAAATGTATAAAAGGAAATGTATTTGGTAAAAAAAAAAAAAATGTATAAAAGGAAATGTATTTGGTAAAAAAAAAAAAAAAAAAAAAACACCAATAACAATTATTGGTTTTATTGCTAGAGAGGGTGTTTTACCAATAATAATAGTGTTTCATGTGAGTTGATTTGGAGGACTCTAATAGATAAAGGAATTCAAAGGAGGTACTTAAGAGTCATTAGGGATATGCACGAGGGGACAGAGACCCGCGTACGGTCCACAATGGGGATCAAAGAGTTTTTCCTAGTGGAAGTTGGACTTCACAAAGGATCAGCCATTAACCCTTACTTCTTCGCATTGTTTCTTGATGAGTTATCACGAGGGATACAGGAATGCATTCCTTGGAGTATGATATTCGCTGACGATATTGAGTTGGTTGCAGAATTTGAGGAAGGGTTAAACAACAGACTTTAGCACTCGAGGGAGGCACCAGAAGATGATGGCCTTCGGGTAAGCAGAAAGAAGACAAAATACTTGAGATGTGATTTCGGAAGCAACGAGATCTGCAACAACGAAGAAATGGAAGTTCATATCGGCAACTATATCCTTCAATCAAAGGAGTCTTTTAGATATTTGGGTTTGGTGATACACAAATCATGGAGGATAGATGATGACGTTCCCCCTTATTAGAGCAGGCTTAAAGAAATGAAGGGTGGCGTCAAGAGTAGTATGTGATAAGAAAGTCTCCTTTAAGCTAGAGGGAATATTTTATAAGGTGGCAATTAGACCAACAATGCTAGGAGGAGGCTACAATCAGTGCCAATAAGGAGAGTCGAAGCGCCAATAGTCGACGGTTCGAGAATGAGGGGGGTAGACCTAAACTTAGGAGGCTACAATCAACGCCAATAAGGAGAGTTGAAGCGCCAATAGTCGACCGTTTGAGAAGGAGGGGGTAGATCTAAACTTAGGTGGGAGGATAGACTTAAGCAAGACATCTCTTGTCCGAGGACATGACATCAGATAGGGATGCTTGAAGAGATATGATCAAAATATGCGGATAGTTGGGGCTAGGTGCAGGAGGTAGGCTTTGCGTCTAGGTCTTTTAGGCGTCTCTTCAGTGGCGGCGATTAGCATGTGCAAGTGGTGCGACCGCACAGGGCCCCTCGTTGTAAGGGGCCTCCAATTTGGTATACATCCATTAATATTCATAGTTTTATACATATCTAAGTATATAATATTTGAATATTTAGTGTATTTGTTAAATATTATCAAAGTTGAATTTTTAGTGTCTTTGCGTAATATCAAAGAACTTTTTATTTTCAAAAATAGTTAAACTTTTTGTGATTTATGGGGGTCTCATTCGTGATTTCGCACCGGGCCACCTAAATCAATGGGACGGCCCTGCATCTCTTAGCTGCCTTGCCTCTTTGCGTTTCATGTTGCATAGTCCTATAGCTTTTTCCCTTTAGGTTTTTAGGAGTCTTGTGGCCTCTCTTCTTCCTTTTGCTTTGCCTAAACTTTAGGTCCTATTGCATTACCCTGCTTTGTTTGTGTGTTGTCTTTGTGCTTGCTTTTTCCCAGGTGCTTTTGCCTTCTTGCCTTTATGAATTTTTTGCTTTTGTGTTTGTTTCGTTTTGCTCATGTCCCCTTGTGTTTTATGCGTTTTTCAGTTTCTTTTTTATATTTCTCGGTGTTTGCTTTTATATGTTTATGTCCTTTTTCTCTTATGTTAATTTTTTGATAGTTTCGACTTTCTGGTTTGTATGCTTGTTTTAGCCTTTTGTCTTTTGTTTGCTTTTACCTGTTTGCTCTCTTTCATCATGCACTTTTTTTTGTCCACTCTTACCCCCACACACTTGCACTTGCCGAAGGTCTTCCTGAAAGCAATCTTTCTACTCTCGAGTTTATCCTAGGGTAGAGGTAGGATGTGTCTACATTGTACTTCCCTCATACCCGCTCTCGTGAGATTGAGTAGTTCTTCTTTTTTGTATAAGGTGTTTTAGTTATTAGTGTGTGATTCATGCATCACTCTTATTCCTTTGAGAGCCTTGAATTTGAAGCCCTTAAGTGGGGAGGCACACCTTAAATATACACACCCTTTAGTGTGATCTGATTCTAGCTAAGATTTATGGTTATAATATATGTAGTGTAGTTAGCGTCTCATGAACTTATGGCCCGTTTGGTTTGTAGATGGGTTTATGATTAAGATTTGGATTAAGATTAGGATTTTGATTTGAATTTAATATTGATTTGAAATAAATGAGAGGAGAGAAAAAATATAATCAATTAATATATTTTATATGTTAAAAATGAATATAATGTATAAATTTAAAAATGTTATTATTATGAAAATGAAAATAAAATAAAAGATGATGTTGGATAGATTTTGCACGTAGCAAAAATTAGATAGTTCATGCTATTTTTGGGACCTACATAAACATATCAAACAACAAATTTTGCTATCATCCCCAAATCCTATCCTTACCCTCTCAAACAAAAGGGTTCTTTACTTGCGCATGAAATAAGTGTATGGCGAATAGCTACAGAATAAGATTGTTTGTTGATATAGGCAGCTATTTTTATTATTTATTTATTTTTTTTAATGTATTGTATTCAATAAAATCTTAACTAAAATTTACAATTTACAAAATATTTATACATTTTTTTTAAGAACGACAATTTTTTCACACATGTACCATCTATCTCACAAATGCCTTCAGCGAGGCTTGAATCCACGACCTTTAAGTTAGTAGGCAACATACATATCACTAGACCAAAGGCCTTGTAAGGTCACGTAAAAGGTACACTTGAAACAACCATGTCTAGGAATGGAAATCCATTCTTGTTTCTTGCTCTTAGATGTATGCCGATCATGTCAATCGACCCAATCAAGTAAATTCTTTGTACTTGAGATCGGACCCATTTTCACGTGTTTTTTCTTCATTCAATGTATAAATGCTTTTTTTTTCCCCTCTCTCTCTCTCTCTGTGCGAACACCACCAAGAGTTGACAAAATTTAGAGTGCATGCATGGGCTGAGTTTGTTTCCTAAAAGGTCAGAAAGAAACAAGGGTCATTTTGAACGTTCTAAATGGCTTGCGCGTAACCAATACAAAAAAAATTCAAATGTTACCATCGCATTAGTGACAACTTGTTCAGTGATTCTTGTTAACACTGCCTCAAATGGATCATATTAATTTTCATAAAAAAATATATAAATAAAAGTTTTAAAAGTTACAAAAACTTAAAATTTAAGATCTAGACCTCGTTTATAAATTGCTAGATCATTTAGAGACCAACATACGTAACAAATATCGGGATCAAACTCTGTAAGATCACCACTTTCCACTAGGGCTCAATAACAATCTTGGTTTCGAGTCATTTTTGCATCTCACTTATAAATCCATGCATAATTTTCATACCAGTGTACAGTACGTAGTACTTGTTGGTCTTGCTAATGTTAAACTTTCATTTAGGGCTACAAAGCAGTAAATTAAACACTATCACTCAAAAGTATCATGAGTATTATGCAAACACATGCGTCATCCTTCACAAACATGAGCGTGATTCTCGTGTTTGTTTAGTTTAGGATATCTTTACACGAAAAAGCAAAATATGAAAATTAAATAATTAGATATGTTCATTAAATTATCAATATATAGTTCATGGACTGCTTTTTCGTATTTAAAATATGCTTTCATTAGTTTGTAAGAATAAAATAACCTGGTTAGGACATGTATGATGTCAAAGGTGGATTAAAATTTCAGATATGATGTGATTGTGTTGTTGTAATTGGCTTATTAGTTGACAGCCATTTTATTATAAAAGTTTCCCTTGCTTTTAGTGGTTATTTGTTTTTTTTTACTTTCCCTTCATTTTTTTTTTACTAAAAGAACTTCAAGAACACAATATTAGTGTGGAGGGTGGCTGTGCGGGAAAGGGCGTGGCATCTCTTTTTGCCGCGTAATAGATCACCAAACACTATCATGCCTTTCACACAAGGCGACCCAGATTCTTCTCCTCTTGTGGCACAATGTTGTTGAGCATTGGGACGAAAAAGAAATTTTTTTGTGTATATTTTGTGAGGGTACATGTACGTGTGATATTTTTAATAATAAGAGAGAGAAAAATATACACAAAATAGTGCTGCAAGTTAAACTTAAGTGAAAGATAAAGAAAAAAGAGAGATAGCGTGACATGAAATTGATGTGATAAGTAAAAACACTTGACGACACCGGACACCTTCCGCTCTTATGCATTCATGTTGTTCTTTCTATAACGTTTAGTTAGCAATATCACAAACACTTACGTAAATACAGTAACTTGGATGTTATTCATATGTTAACACGCATCAAGCTAAATGGGAATAGTTTATAGCACTACTCTCGTTTTTGCCGATACAATGTATGATACATATCGTTGTCCATTTGATGGCATACCATATTGTTTGTTTGAAAACGGAATGTTTTAATTTTACATTTCTTTATTAGAGTAAACAAGGAAGATAGCACATGCGCATTGTGGTGGGGCTTTTTGGTTGTGATATATGCGTTTTTTATGTGACGGAATTTTATGTATTTATTTGTTCCGTCTATTAGCAAATATAACTTTTTTCTTTAGGTTTTCAGATAAATATTTTTTGTAAATCATTTTCGTATAATTTTGCATGGCTTCTTGACAATGTTGTTGATCGTTGGGACGAAAAGGAAAATTTTGTGTGTATTTTTTGTGAGGGTATGCGTGTGATATTTTTAATAATAAGAGATAGAGAAAAATATAGACAGTGACAAAACAGTGTTGCAAAACTCGAGTAAAAGAAAAAGAAAAAAAAGAGAGATAGCATGGTTAATGATGACATGAAATTGATGTGATAAGTAAAACACTCGACGACGCCGGACACCTTCCACTTTTATGCATTCATGTTGTTCTTTCTATTGTTAGATAATGTAACTCCGTAGGTATATTTTATTATTAGGCAAGGTATATATAAAGAGAACATAGCATGAAACCCTATTGACTCAAACCTACGATCGGGCTTGGGTCATATCTTTTAATAGTCCCCGATCATTCGAGCGGCGAAATCGCTAAAGCTCGGATGAGATGAGAACGCTAAATAAACATTAAAGAAAAATAAATTAAAAGAAAACATTGTGCCATATAATAATAATAATAATAATAATAATAATAATAATAATAATAATAATAATAATAATAATAATAATAATAATAATGATGAAATCAGGCAGCAAGCGGAAGCAATTCTTCAAGCAGCAGCAAAGGAAGTAAAAGCATTAGCAAAAGCAAATAACAAATTTGTTGATGAAGACATCCAACAGCAAACGAAGATTATCACCATGCATCAACATCAAAAGCATAAGCAAAGAAATAAAAAAATAAAAGCAAGATTAGATTTTTTTTTTTTTCTGTTCTGAAAAGGGATAAATGTGGCGACTGGGGTTTGACAGGGTGCTATAAAGGAGACGGCTCAACTTAGCCACCTAGGTCTGAAGATCAGACTTGCTCTGATGTATTGTTAGATAATGTAACCCCGTAGGTATATTTTATTATTAGGCAAGGTATATATAGAGAGAACATAGCATGAAACCCTAATTGACTCAAACCTACAATCAAGCTTGGGTAATATCTTTTAATATCTATAACGTTTAGTTAGCAATATCACAAACACTTATGCAAATACAGTAACTTGGATGTTATTCATATGTTTAACATGCATCAAACTAAACGGGAATAGTTTATAGCACTACTCCCATTTTTGCCGATACAATGTATGATAAATATCGTTGTCCATTTGATGGCATGCCATATTTTTTGTTTGAAAATGGAATGTTTTAATTTTACATTTCTTTATTAGAGTAAATTACAAATTCCATCCTTGTGATTTACATCTTTTTTCACATTTCGTCCTTAAACTTTAATAGTTACACTGTCCATCCCTGTAGTTGTCAATTTCTAACGGATTGATCCTTTGACTAAATGACCGTTAGTGCTTCTTTGTTAAATCTCTCGCATTTATGTCACAAGAGGGTATGCATGTCTTTTTTCACCACTCCATTTGCATCTTCAACTACGGATGCCACTTATCGTTAAATACCATTATCAAACCTTTATATCTCATCTTATCCACACATTCGTACCAAACAAACTTTGAAAGTATAATATTGAACACCCAATATCATAAACCAAATTAACTACTTCAGTTCCGAGATCATTCAATATTACATAGCATATCCTTATCAATTATTAAAAATTTAAGATTCCTCACTTTAATTACACCACAACAAACTACACTAATCATCAAAACCTAAACCAACAAATAAACAATCAAACCCTAAGTCTAGTTTACAAACATTCCAACCAATGGTGTAAAATGAAGAAAAAGTAGTTTGATGGTGTAAGTGTGTAAGCTTGATTATAATAATTGTTGGATGTTGGTTTTCATGTATTTGAATTTGAGTTCTTGATTTCGTTTGTGCGTTATACTTTTTTTTTTTTGGTAATGGGGATACCCCGGTAAAATTTATTACTCCAAAAAAAACATTTAAGTACATAAGATGTGGATGAATTCCATATCCGTTTCATAGACAAGAAACAAATGCACCAAATGTGCTTCAAACCAAAACTAACATAAGAAAGACAGACCAATCTTATGAACAACTATTATAAGGACAAGAAATAAATCTAATGTTTGAACTGACCACAAAGATTTATATCCATCACATCACAAAACGCGCGCTGTTCCGGAGTTAAACCCTGAAGGTTATATGTTTCATATAGATCATAATCTTCATCCTCATGTAAACTAGCATCATATGCACCTCCACTAGTCATGAAACAAGAGGTCTCATCATAACCATCTTCGACTTCATCATCACTATCACTATCCGAAAGAACTAATTCCCAACCTTAGAAAACAGATTACCTACATTGTTTCCCACGTGTCCCAATTATTTGACTTCCATATCATCACCAAGAAGCACAAACTTTCCCTCAATTATTTGACTTTCTAGCTTATTAATCTTATCAGCGAGAGGTGTTTTATGATCTTAGTTTATTTAGAATTTTTATTTGGCATGATTTTTGGTTCATGAAAAAAAAAGTTTGAATAGTAGATTACATTTAAATTGAAGGAAGAAAGAAAAAAATCTGAAAAAAGAAGTATAAAGGTTGAAAATGAAACTGTAAAAGACAAAGATACCCTTGTTTGGTTGGACTTAAAACATATAGAAACTAATGCACGTTTAGTCAAAGAATCAGTCCATTATAAATGGCCAGCCACTAGGATAGACAATGCAATTATTAATGTTTAAGGACAATAGGTGAAAAAAGTGTAAATCATCCGGACGAAATGTATAATTTACTCTTTTTATTATGTGACTTCATACAACATTTGGCAATCATTTTGTCTCGTACATCCTCGCACATTTATAAAAGTGTTAGGTGCAGTGCAGGTTATTCGTACGTTATTTGCCTGTCACATTAGCTTTTAACTATAACATCATATAACACAAAACCCGACCAAACGCCATCCCAAGTATAACTCAAATTATAGGTACACTCGACCCACAATTTTTATTTAATCTACACAGAAAAAGAAAAACAAACAAACCAAACACACACATAGCTCTCGTTATATGAATAGCGCAAAACCTATAATACAAACACACAATGTAGTTATAACGGTTATAAGAAAGTTATAGGTATCATTTTGGTACCGCGTACTCTAATTATTTGGTGTGAATATGGGGTATGTTTTGTTTTATAATCATTGAATCTTGGCTTAAGATATATAGCATAGTAAACATACTATCAAATGTGAATGTGAATTTCAGCCGTAATTTACCATCTTATGAAAAAAAGGGAATGAATGGAAACATAAAATAAAAGGAACAAACTTATAAGTAAGAGAGATGCATGAATCTATGTTACAAACCAACATGTAATGAATCATTAACTGTAAAGTCCTTAATTTAACATATGTTTATCTCCTAAAGTGTGGAAAAACTTGATACAACTATTATAATATTTGTTCGTCTACCTGTGATTCATTGTATTATCGTTTTCCCATTTCTGTCTCGTAACGAGTTTAGTTGTATTAAAATAAAAATGTTAGGTTATTCGTTTAATGTGCTTTATAATTTGAAAATATATTAAAGAAGCATAAACAACAACAAATAATGAAACTAGCATAACTAAGAAACAGTACACATATCAAGTTTTCTTTGTTTATGTTATCTGAAAAAGACGAGCTTTTTTCGCTCAGATGCACGCAGCTTTGCAGGGCTAATCCAGATACCGTTTTCGACCCTTCCCTGACCATCGACACCTAGCATGGCTTGAAGCCTTGAACCGTTAATCTCTTGCGAGGAAATAAAATACTTTACGATTAGGCCATTTGGTGCCATTTGGTGATGGTTAAAAGTTAAAACCGACTTAACTTATAACGACATATTTTAAACAATCTTAAATAAACTAAACTACACCTTTTAATCATTGTGAAACTATTAATTATAGTAAAGCAAGATACACGGTCAGCGACTTTTAGTGCCAAAAAATAAAAGCGTTGTCATAATTTGAGAAGTACGATCATAGAAAAATTGCCGGCAATGTGCATGGATCACACGACACTTGAGCCATATATTGTGTTATATTTTTTACGAGGGAAACCCACTCAACCCTGGTTACGGTAATTCGGTAAACCTTGGATACATATTACTTTGTAATAACCATCGCAAGTCCGATAACTCACTAATGCATCATCGGTCAGTTCTGGATTTTGTAACTTGAATGGGTGGCCTCAGGAAATTACTACTAGTACAATTTACGAGATTCGAATTTGAAATTTCTTGTGAGACTCTCGAGCCCTAACTTACCGGTAGGATTGGCTTTGAAGCACCCGGCCTTTAGGGTGAATGCTTATTTCTGCATCCATTTCTTCTCTACTATGTTTGGATTAATTAACTCAATGAAGCATGAACATCGATTTCTTCTAACTACTAATTTCTTATCATACCAAAAATATGTTTAGAATGTTGCGTTGAACTATATATAGTCCGTAAACAGTAAGAAATAATTAAGAAAAATTATTATGAACTAATATGGGTACAACATAATGAATATATAAGAACCTGTTATAGTAAGTGAGTTACAAAATTAAGATATCTAAAACCGACGTGAAGTTTTTAATTTGAAAGTGATTGAAACTTCTTTAAGAGTGCACACAGAATAAACAACGTGGTTGGGTTAAATTGAGAATATATGTATAGTAAAGCATGCAATTATACTTCAATTTCACGTATTTCGGGAGGTAGAATGTACGCAGATCCTACCATTACGGTGAGGATAGACCCAAAAGTATTGAAATTGCTTTCAATGATACCTCCGGCAAGTGAAGGTGTCCGGGTGAAAGAAAACGGATATAAGTGCAAGAGAGGCGCTGAGCGCAATAACAAGGATAAAGCGACGAAAGTAAGCTTATAATCCGAAAAAATAAATGTAAAAAGTAAGCTTATAATGGACAGTCTATTACTCGTAATAAAAACATGGATCATGATTCATGATAGTATTTGTTTAAGTAAAATTGCACACGAAAACGTTTGAGTGCAAGGTGCAACTAATATTATATTTTATTTTTTCTACACGTTTTAGCCGTAATTTCTTTTCAACCATACATAATGAAGACTTGAAGAGCAAGCTTACCATACACGTCCTCTATACTTTACTTTTGAACCCAAAAAGATTTCCCTATATATACATCCCACCTCATTATAAAAAATATTGTACTCCCGAACACACAATACTCACTTTCATCACAAGCAATGGAAACAATATCATTTCCCAATACCATCTTTTCCGGTCGTCGCCTTCACCACCACAACCATTTTCCTCAAAATAATATATCTAGTCGACGAGCTAAATTGTTTGTAGTGAATGCGGAAAGAGGGGCCAATGACAAAGGAAAACTTGTGGACGAGAACATGATTGTGTTAAGAATGCGGATAAAAGATTTGGAGATGGAGGAGATGGACGGTTTGCCACCAACGATATCAGAGAGTTGGATGGAATGGGAGAAAAAGTATTACCCGGATTATAACAAAGATATATGTGAAGCTATGGGGATGTTACAAATGTATTTGATGAACACTAGGCCAAGTTTGGTTCTTGGGACATTTGCCCTTTTGATGTTGAGTGTGTCTTTATCGACTAGTATCGTCATTTACAATTTTATAAACTTGGTTGTGTAAATGACAAGCAATTAACTTCTTATAAACCTTGTATTCTTAAGTAGTTTCATTATCCTGGATCTTCTGTTTTTTCTGTTTTAAAGTTATTATTCTGCATGAAGTATTGTCATATACTACACGTACCACCAGAAAACCCCAAGTGGCTGGACTTTTTCGCCATTTCAAAAAAACTAAACATACCGTTATTTCAGTAACATAAATTAATCTAATTTAAAAAAAGAGATTATTCTTCTTATTCAGGTAACCTTTTATATTGTATCCCATAAATACACAGTAGCCAAGATAAACAAAAAATCATAGATACAGAACCGCCAATTTGAACAATTAGGAGTGATCAAAATTTTCATAAATTAGATTGATCCTTAATAATAAACGAAACTATAATTAAACATCATAAATCAAACAAAACAAAGATTAAATTATTTGTTTTTTAATAAATAAAAATATATGATTCAAAAAAAAATTTTAAAAAAAAACCCGCGCGTGCGCGGGTATTATAACTAGTATTACAATATAAACCTTTAACATTAAACTACCACATGCATGAAACTAGTTAGAGTTTCACGTAAATTAAACTTCTACTCGTATTTATATCAACCTTTAAAATAATCCTCATTGTTTGATTATTTGGTAGACAAAGCCCTAAACTTTTTTAATATTCTCGTTTAGTCTCCATCTTGAATATATTGGTATATTTTTTGATAAACTACAATTTCATCCTTAAAGTATCATTTGTTTGCACGCTGGCTACCACTGGGTGTTGTGTTCCTGTTTCCTAACTTGGCAGGGAAGCCTTGACTAGGTGTTGAACATGGGTTGACTTTGCCCTGAGTAGCCTCGATGATAATATCTTCAAAGGGAACACCTTGAAGGGTGTTAGGCTTCGATTGGAGACTTCCCAAACTGATAATCATTGCCCATGAATGATTTTACGCCAAATGAGATTTTAAGAGGTTTGCCAAGTATTTTGAAATATAGTATCCGAATTGAGTTCGAAGGAGAGACCTTCGAACTGCTCAGAGGATACATCATACTAGGGGTGAGCAAAAAAAAACCGAAAAAACCGAAACCGAACCGAAAACCGAAAAAACCAAACCGAAATAACCGACCGAAACTAAAAACCTATGGTTCGGTTTTTACTTTTCAAAAACCGAAAAATTTGGTTCGGTTTCGGTTTTGGTCCAAAAACCGAACCGTAAAAAACCGAACCGAACCGCTTCTATTATATAACAGTATATAACTAATATAATGTAAATATTTTTAACTAAATAAATCTAATTTATAAATTCATATTAATTTTGTAGGTGAATTTATAATATATTTATCTTAACGTTTATATGTTTGTTTTTCATGTGCGTGTGTTTACTTTACAATATATCAATACTTATGTGACAATGATCGATCATGTTATGTGTAAACTAACTTGCATATATGTATTTCATCTATACGTGTTTAATTGTAGAGTTATAAGATAAACATTATTAGGCATATCTTGACAAAAAAGTAAAGAATGATAACCAAGTTTCTACGAAAATCAAGTTTGTTAGTATAAATTAGCTACACACAAATATAAGCAGTTAAAAACCGAAAAAACCAAAAAACCGAACCGTCAAAAACCGAACCGCCCAGAAACCAAACCGCCAAATATCTCAACGTGCATGTACAATAAACTAATTACAAGAACATAATCACATCATATCTGAAATTTCACATCCACCTTTGACCTAATAAATGTACTAAACATGGTTATTTTATTCTTACAAACAAATGAAAGTAAATTTTAAAATAGAAAAAACCACGCCATTTCCCGCTCTTGCCGCACTAAACCAATAAAAGCAAGGAACATTATTGCAACAGTACTTATTTAAAAAAAAAAAAAAAAAAAAAAAAAAAAAAAAAAAAAAAAAAATTTTAATTTTTTTTTTTTTTTTTTTTTTTTTTTTTTNTTCATTTTAGAACTGTAACAAAAACGTACTAGCTTTTAACGCACAGAAAAGCTTCAAAATCATTACTGTATTTGGGAAGTACGATCATAGAGAAATTGCAGGCAATGTGCTTTGATCACACATCACTTGAGCCATTTATTGTGGACAACAAGCAAATTAATAGTACTGGCTTCTATTTTTTGTTGTTTTTTTTACCAGGAAAACTCACTCAGGCTATCTTTGGTGGCGTTAAATCCTATAAATTAAATCGATCATCCTGCAAAATTCATTGAGTCAGGTAAAACACTAGTTAATCTGCCAAATATCTCAACGTGCATGTACAATAAACTAATTACAAGAACATAATCACATCATATCTGAAATTTCACATCCACCTTTGACCTAATAAATGTACTAAACATGGTTATTTTATTCTTACAAACAAATGAAAGTAAATTTTAAAATAGAAAAAACCCCGCCATTTCCCGCTCTTGCCGCAAAAAACCAAAAAAAGAAAGGAAAATTATTTCAAAAATAATTATTTAAAAAAAAAAAAAAAAAAAAAATCCTTAATATAATGATTGTCAACTAGAATAAACCGATTACTTACAAGAACAAAATCAGATTATATCTAAATTTCAGATCCACCTTTGACCTAATAATTAGATAAGTTCATTGAATAATCAATTAGTTCATGGACTGCTTTTTCTATTTTAAAATTTATTTTCATTTGTTTGTAAGAATAAAATAACCATGTTTAGTACATTTATTAGGTCAAAGGTGGATGTGAAACATCAGATATGATGTGGTTGTGTTCTTTTAATTGGTTTATTCTAGTTGACAATCATTATATTAGGTTTTTTTCTGGACAAGTATTGCCATGATGTTCCTTGCTTTTATTGGTTTAGTGCGGCAAGCGCGGAACAGATCACCAAATGCCGCCCTTCCCTCGCGCCAACCCTAATTCTTCTCCTTGTGCGGCACAATGTTGCTGAGCTTTGAGATGAGAGAGTTAATTCTGAATATATATATATATATTCGTGTACATGCATGTTGAGATATTTTTGATAACAAGAAACATGAAAAAGTTTAGAGAATGACAAAATTTGAATGATGATATGAAACTGATAGGACGGTTAAAAACATAGGACGACCTTCCACCCTTGTGGATCTCATGCATTCACGCTCTATAACGTTTAGTATGTATCACAAACACTTATGCAAATGTTTGAATGTTATTTCATATGTCTAAACATGCATCTAATTAAATCGGAACACCCTTTTCATTTTTGCTGATACGATGTATAATACGTATATAGTTATCCTTTGATGGCGTACCATATTGTTTTTGTGAAAATGGATTGGTTTAATCTTAAAATTTTTTATCATTTGACTTCACACAACATAATATATAGACAAATATTTTGTCACGACGGTCTTTGTACATTTATAGCATATGTGTTACTTACAAGTATTCCGTGTGAATATGGTTCTGTTTGGCATAGTAAACATACTATTATATGTGAATCTAAATTTAAGCCGTAATTAATCGTCTCCTGAAAGCAGAAGGAAATGAATGGAAACAGAAAATAATAGGAACAAACGTAAATAGTAAGGGGGATGAACCTATGTTACAAAACAAATATGTAATAAATCATTAATATATTGACCGTAAAGTCCTCAATTAAACATGAGTTTATCTCCTAATGTGTGAAAAAACTAGATACAGCAATCAATATAATATTTGTTTGTAGTAACGAGTTTATTTACAGTAGTAAAATAACGTTGTTAAGTTAGTCGTTTAAAATGCTTTATAATTGGGATAATGTGTTATATTAAGAAGCATATATACCAGCAAATTATGAGACTGACTTAACTAACAACAATAATGACATGTCTTAATAAGAATAGGGAGAATTTCATTGATATATATCCTTGAATTCATTTTAGAACTGTAACAAAAACGTACTAGCTTTTAACGCACAGAAAAGCTTCAAAATCATTACTGTATTTGGGAAGTACGATCATAGAGAAATTGCAGGCAATGTGCTTTGATCACACATCACTTGAGCCATTTATTGTGGACAACAAGCAAATTAATAGTACTGGCTTCTATTTTTTGTTGTTTTTTTTACCAGGAAAACTCACTCAGGCTATCTTTGGTGGCGTTAAATCCTATAAATTAAATCGATCATCCTGCAAAATTCATTGAGTCAGGTAAAACACTAGTTAATCTGCCAAATATCTCAACGTGCATGTACAATAAACTAATTACAAGAACATAATCACATCATATCTGAAATTTCACATCCACCTTTGACCTAATAAATGTACTAAACATGGTTATTTTATTCTTACAAACAAATGAAAGTAAATTTTAAAATAGAAAAAACCACGCCATTTCCCGCTCTTGCCGCACTAAACCAATAAAAGCAAGGAACATTATTGCAACAGTACTTATTTAAAAAAAAAAAAAAAAAAAAAAAAAAAAAAAAAAAAAAAAAAATTTTAATTTTTTNTGTAGTAACGAGTTTATTTACAGTAGTAAAATAACGTTGTTAAGTTAGTCGTTTAAAATGCTTTATAATTGGGATAATGTATTATATTAAGAAGCATATATACCAGCAAATTATGAGACTGACTTAACTAACAACAATAATGACATGTCTTAATAAGAATAGGGAGAATTTCATTGATATATATCCTTGAATTCATTTTAGAACTGTAACAAAAACGTACTAGCTTTTAACGCACAGAAAAGCTTCAAAATCATTACTGTATTTGGGAAGTGCGATCATAGAGAAATTGCAGGCAATGTGCTTTGATCACACATCACTTGAGCCATTTATCGTGGACAACAAGCAAATTAATAGTACTGGCTTCTATTTTTTGTTGTTTTTTTACCAGGAAAACTCACTCAGGCTAACTTTGGTGGCGTTAAACCCTATAAATTAAATCGATCATCCTGCAAAATTTATTGAGTCAGGTAAAACACTAGTTAATCATCAATAGTTCTAAATTTTATAAGAGTGGGTAGTCTCAGGAAACTACAATATACGAATTCTATGATGGATGCTTATTTCATCATCCATTTAAACGTCCAAATCATTTCCGAGGTATCATACCTATTTGTTCATAAATTAAGAAGATAATATCAGGTTATATATATTTAACTTTAACTTATGCTAATGTAAATTAAAAGTCAGTTGATCAATATATATCGTTTATTATCAGGGGGCTTGTGGTCTAGTGGTAAAGGCTTAAGTAGTTAAGCGAGCCTAAGTGAGAGTAGTACCGGTTTGGGTGACCGACCGGGAAGTCCTCACTTGGGAACCACAAGCTCTAATGATATCAGGCGAATCGGGAATAAGAGTGGGGTTATCCCCTAAGGAGAGGCTCGCGGTTGGTATCTCTGCCCGAGGATGCGACACTAACTCGAGCCAACAACTAACAACTAACCCGCCGTTCAAAAAATATATATATCGTTTATTATAATTTATAAACATCGATTTCCTCTAAGTATTCATTTCTTCTCATACAAATAATAACGATGCATGTGTTAATCATAATGTTAAAAACATTATACTCCTTTAACTTAACAGAATAAGGAACACATTATAGATAATTGGGTACAATATAAATTTATACTTACTTATAATAAGTAGTAATTAAAGCTAAGATGCAAAATTAAGATATTTAAAAACGACGTACGTGAAGATTTTGAGAATAATTGAAACTTCTTTAAAAGTGCATGCGGAAGAAACTAGCTAGCTACATGGTTTAAGTTAAAATTGAAATTATATGCATAATGCAACTATATATACTTTCACGTATATTGGTCATAATAATACTTGATATGAGTGTATTGTGTATAACGTAAGCTTATAATGGATAGTCCATTAATACAAAACATGGATCATGATAGTATTTGTTTAAGCAAAATTGCACACGAAAACGTTTGAGTGCAAGTGTGCAACTAATATTTTATTATTCTTACACGTTTTAGCCGTAATTCTTTTCACCCAATGAAGACTTGAAGAGCAAACTTATCATTAAAAAATTTTCCCTATATATACATCCCACTCTCATCATATTAAATATCGCTCTCAAACACACAATAATACTCGTACTGTTACAAGCAATGGAAACAATATCATTTTCCAATACCATCTTTTCCGGTCGTCGCCTTCACCACCACAACCATTTTCTTCAAAATAATATATCTAGTCGACGAGCTAAATTGTTTGTAGTGAATGCGGGAAGAGGGGCCAATGATAGAGGGAAACTTGTGGACGAAAACATGATTGTGTTAAGAATGCGGATAAAGGAAGTTGAGATGGAGGAGATGGACGGTTTGCCACCAACGATATCAGAGAGTTGGATGGAATGGGAGAAAAAGTATTACCCGGATTATAACAAAGATATATGTGAAGCTCTGGGGATGTTAAAAATGCGTTTGATGAACTCTAGGCCAAGTTTGGTTCTTGGGACATTGGGACTTTTGATGTTGAGTGTGTCTTTATCGACTAGTATCGTCATTTACAATCTTATAAAGTTTGTTGTGTAAATTACAAGCAACTTCTTATAAACCTTGTATTCGTAAGGAGAAATGATATATGGACCTAATTGTAGGCCTAATTGTGGACCTAAAAATATGTGGATCTTGTGTTTTTCATGTTTTAGGGTTATTATTTCATAAAGTATGGGTTGTGGCTAAGCTTTATCTTTTATATAAAAATAGCATTTAATGAACTCATTATGTTCATATTTATACATATTTAATAATTATAATTATTGTGAAAATGTAAAGGGTTGAATATCTTCCCGTTTAAAAACTTAAATTTATCGTATCAAATAACCAATCAAGTGTCATGTAATATAATAAGTGATAATAATGAATTTACAACAATAATGATAGTTGGAAGCATAAAACAAAACACATCGCCACAAAGCAAATATAACATAGTGCAAATATAAAAGCAAGACGATAAGTAAATAAAGATCAAATCATACACGATGATTTATAGTGGGTCGGTCGCGAAGTTATTTCTTTGCCCTACTCCACTCCCCGACTCGAAAGTTACTTCACTAAGTCAACATGCTCACTTCTCGGCGGAGAAAACCTTACAATGTTGCTTACAATCTTTACTGATATTAAGTTAGATATCGAGTTCTTCTTCAGATACAACCAAACCCGTTATGTTTTACAGCCCAAAAATAACAAACCTATTACCCTTGTATTTTAAGACCTAAACACACTAAACCTCTAACCCTTGGGTTTACGGTCTAAATACATAAACCAACTAACCTCTTGTTTGAAATATAGTGGGAGATACAAGTGTTGTATGATAGTGATACATGGTGTTGTATAATAATGATCCAGACAAGGTTGTCTAATAGATATAAATGACTAATCTAAACATCAAGAAAAATAAAGTTGATATGGTTAAACTTCTATTGATGAAAAGCCATTAATGTATGAAGATAACAAGTGCTCTAAGCTTGTTGTGGTAGATCTTCACATACAAGTTTTCTTGTGGTGGATGAAGGTGATGAGCGCTCTAGGCTTGCTCTTGGTGAATCATGCATGATAGTTTGCTTTCAACAAATGAGAGTTATAAGCATTATGATCAAGAATTAAAAGGTGTTTTTGAGACTTGAAAATGTGTTAAGTTACATTATAAAAACTTGAAAAAGTGTTTGCAAAGGGTTAAGTCAAATGATGTGTAAATGACTTGTTTAAATAGGCAAGTTTGGAGGTTACAGGCTTCCGACGATCCCCTTTAAGAGGGGGTCGTCCCTCTAATTTCAGCTCTAAATATTTTGGTTTTTGAGTGGTCAATCTCACTTTGTTTGGAATATTTGCAAGATTGTCATGTATGATTATGTACATGAATGAAAGATGTTATTCTCTTTGAATTTGTAAATCACATGTTAACCAAATAAAGGATAGATATGTTTGTACATTCAAGATCTCATGTGATATGCTTCTTAGAAAGGAAGATATCATCTAAAAGGAGATTTGGATTATTATTAAAATAGTAAGATCATTTATTCTTGACAAGATTTCATATGATACTTTCTCAAAAAGGAAGTATACTTGTCATCTCTTATTAAAACATTATTTATAAATAAAAGTGATTTGTAAAAGATAATGCAAGTAAACTTTTGTGAAAGTTTATAAAACATGTAAAGTTTTATAAAATGATGTAAGTGATTTTACAAGATGATGAAAGTGTTTTGATGTAATGTATGCAACTTTGATCATTAGTCTAGTTTGTAAAATTGTGTTCATATATTGTATAAATGTAAAATGATGTTCAAAATATAATGATTGAGATTGTAAATATTTAATGATTCAAAAGTACATTTTAAACATTTTCAATGGTTTATTAAATGTTTTGATCATAATGTAAAATAACAAACATATTCGAACACTACTAGAAAATAAATATCATTAGCAACAATTATTTTAGCAACGATAGAGAAATTTTTGCTAAATTGTGTATTTAGAAAAAATGCTAATTCGACTGGTGCTAATTTGAGAATGCAACGAAATTGCTTAGTCGTTGCTAAATTAGCAACAAATATTTATGGTTTTTCTTTTTTTATAGAAATACAAACTAATTTTTTTGTTGCTAAAAAAATTGCAACTCTGTTAACAATTTCGTTACTAAAATTAGATGCTAAATGCATAATTTAGCAACGATTTCTATATTGTTGTTAAAATAATTGTTGCTAATGACATTTTTTCTAGTAGTGGAACCTGTATTGAAGGATGCGATGGCTCAAGACATCGAAAAGTGTTGATGAATGTATGCATCGATGATTTATGATTACGAGTAACTTATGCATTTTATGTTACATTACAAATTTCATGTTTGTTATCATTAAAACATAAAAGGTCGTTTAGTTAAATATCTTTATATTTGCACTAACAATTATAAAAGTGTTAAACATGAAAAGTTTGATGTTAATTAATTGTTTATTTTTCAATTAAAGTAATTTTAATCACAACTCGTCAAATTGTGTAAGTTGTGGTAACTAGCAAAACCCTTTCATAAAATTACGATATAAACCTTTAGCATTAAACAACCACATGCGTGAAACTAGTTAGAGTTTCACGTAAATTAAACTTCTATTTATATCAACCTATAAAATAATCGTCATTGTTTGATTATTTGGTAGACAAAGCCCTGAACTTTTTTAATATTGTTAAGTTGTTTAGCCTCAATCTTTAATATATTGTAGTAATATTTTATTTTATCACTATAACACATGCACAACATGTTTTAAACAAAGTTAATCAACACAAGCAAGTAGGCGACACATCACATCACTTGTATAACTATAGAGATGGCATGGACGGCCCATGTAAGATTTTGAAAGTGATCAAAATGGATATCTAAAAATGACATGAAAGTGTTTTTGACTTTTGAGAGTGACCGACTGAAACTTCCCCAAAAGTGCACGGAGAAGAAACTACACATTTATGTACAATGTAATTGTACTTTCATGTATTTTGGTTATGCCATAATAATTGATCAGTTAATCACAGGAAAAAGAAACTAAAATGAAAAGAGTAAAAAGTATTTATAACCATACATTTCAATTAGAGAAATGCTGGAACCATATAAGAATTACAGAAAAACAAAAATTCACACGCTCATTTGTCAGTAAGTGATTTTTAATAGATTGAAACTTAAAAGGGATGCATTTATTTTTATGGGTGCATTAATGTGCGGTTATAATTTTCTCGTCATTTTTATTTTATTTTATTTCTCAATTGATACTAACATGTATAATCATGTGATTACTTTTGTCTTGTTTAGACAAATAAATTTTCATTACAGTTGCTTTATGCAGTGTTCTTGAGTTTGTTTTTGGGGAGAAAGGAAGTAATTGAGGAAGGAATCCAGTCAAAGTTGTGTTCTTGAGTTATTTTAGGAAGGAAATTGGAAAGAAAGGAAGTGAATAATAAGTACAGTAAAATCTCTATAAATTAATAGTGTTGGGACCGGGATATTTTATCAATTTAGCAAGATATTATTATATCGCTAAATTAATAATTTATTAATTTAAAGAGGTTTTGCATATGACCTTTAAATTTCAAGTGTAATATACTAGATACAATGTATACTCGTTCAAGATGAAAAATAAATTTGAAAAACAAGTTCCAATTTAAATTTTATGAATTCATATTCACACTTTATGAAAATAAATTAACACTTTTTGTTGCAATACGAAAAGACAACACATCAACACTTTAGTGCAATAATGAGATTTTGAGATAAACTCAAAATAGATTTGAAGTTCAACAAAAAATAACAAGTGATAATGAATTCATTTTTTACTAAACAATCTTAGGATTTTGAAGTGTATCCCTCACACACACGCATATATAAATATATATGAAATTTTTAGTAATTATTAATTTATAGTTTCGTTGGGACTAATATATATACACTGGGGTTTCAAAAAAATTATTATCTTATTATTTTATCGATTGAGGTCCAAATTTGTACTGGTCCCAAGTTGGGACCGGACAAATTATTAATTTTATCGAGGTTATTAATTTGTCGAGTATTAATTTATAGAGGTTTTACTGTAGTAATTAAAGCTAAGATGCAAAATTAAGATATTTAAAAACGACCTACGTGAAGATTTTGAGAGTAATTGAAACTTCTTTAAAAGTGCATGCGGAAGAAACTAGCTAGCTACATGGTTTAAGTTAAAATTGAAATTATATGCATAATGCAACTATATATACTTTCACGTATATTGGTCATAATAATACTTGATACAGTATGAGTGTATAACGTAAGCTTATAATGGATAGTCCATTAATACGAAACATGGATCATGATAGTATTTGTTTAAGCAAAATTGCACACGAAAACGTTTGAGTGCAAGTGTGCAACTAATATTTTATTATTCTTACACGTTTTAGCCGTAATTTCTTTTCACCCAAGAAGTCTTGAAGAGCAAACTTATCATTAAAATTTTTTCCCTATATATACATCCAACTCTCATCATATTAAATATCGCTCTCAAACACACAATAATACTCGTACCGTTACAAGCAATGGAAACAATATCATTTTCCAATACCATCTTTTCCGGTCGTCGCCTTCACCACCACAACCATTTTCCTCAAAATAATATATCTAGTCGACGAGCTAAATTGTTTGTAGTGAATGCGGGAAGAGGGGCCAATGATAGAGGGAAACTTGTGGACGAAAACATGATTGTGTTAAGAATGCGGATAAAGGAAGTTGAGATGGAGGAGATGGACGGTTTGCCACCAACGATATCAGAGAGTTGGATGGAATGGGAGAAAAAGTATTACCCGGATTATAACAAAGATATATGTGAAGCTCTGGGGATGTTACAAATGCATTTGATGAACAGTAGGCCAAGTTTGGTTCTTGGGACATTGGGACTTTTGATGTTGAGTGTGTCTTTATCGACTAGTATCGTCATTTACAATCTTATAAAGTTTGTTGTGTAAATTACAAGCAACTTCTTATAAACCTTGTATTCTTAAGTAGTTTCATTAACCTGAATCTTATGTTTTTCCTGTTTTAGGGTTATTATTTCACAAAGTATGGGTTGTGGCTAAGCTTTATCTTTTATATAAAAATAGCGTTTAATGAACTCATTATATTCATATTTATACATATTTAATAATTATAATTATTGTGAAAATGTAAAGGATTAAATATCTTCCCGTTTAAAAACTTAAATTTATCATATCAAATAACCAATCAAGTGTCATGTAATATAATAAGTGACAATAATGAATCTACAACAATAATGATAGTTGGAAGCATAAAACAAAACACATCGCCACAAAGAAAATATAAACATAGTGCAAATATAAAAGCAAGACGATAAGTAAATAAAGATCAAACCATACACGATGATTTATAGTGGGTCGGTCGCGAAGTTATTTCTTCGCCCTACTCCGCTCCCTAACTCGAAAGTTACTTCACTAAGTCAACATGCTCACTTCTCGGCGGAGAAAACCTTACATTGTTGCTTACAATCTTTATTGATATTAAGTTAGATATCGAGTTCTTCTTCAGATACAACCAAACCCGTTATGTTTTACAGCCCAAACATAACAAACCTATTACCCTTGTATTTTAAGACCTAAATACACTAAACCTCTAACCCTTGGGTTTTACGGTCTAAATACATAAACCAACTAACCTCTTGTTTGAAATATAGTGGGAGATACAAGTGTTGTATGATAGTGATACATGGTGTTGTATAATAATGATCCAGACAAGGTTGTCTAATAGATATAAATGACTAATCTAAACATCAAGAAAAATAAACTTGATATGGTTAAACTTCTATTGATGAAAAGCCATTAATGTATGAAGATAACAAGTGCTCTAAGCTTGTTGTGGTGGATCTTCATATACAAGTTTTCTTGTGGTGGATGAAGGTGATGAGAGATCTAGGCTTGTTCTTGGTGAATCATGCATGATAGTTTGCTTTCAACAAATGAGAATTATAAGCATTATGATCAAGAATTAAAAGGTGTTTTTAGACTTGAAAATGTGTTAAGTTACATTATAAAAACTTGAAAAAGCGTTTGCAAAGGGTTAAGTCAAATGATGTGTAAATGACTTGTTTAAATAGGCAAGTTTGGAGGTTACAGGCTACCGACGACCCCCTTTAAGAGGGGGTCGTCCCTCTAATTTCAGCTCTAAATAATTTTGTTTTTAAGTGGTCAATCTCACTTTGTTTGGAATATTTGCAAGATTGTCATGTATGATTATGTACATGAATGAAAGATATTATTCTCCTTGGATTTGTAAATCAAATGTTAACCAAATAAAGGTTAGGTATGTTTGTACATTCAAGATCTCATGTGATATGCTTCTCAAAAAGGAAGATATCATCTAAAAGGAGATTTGGATTATTATTAAAATAGTAAGATCATTTATTCTTGACAAGATTTCATATGATACTTTCTCAAAAAGGAAGTATACTTGACATCTCTTATTAAAACATTATTTATAAATAAAAGTGATTTGTAAAAGATAATGCAAGTAAACTTTTGTGAAAGTTTATAAAACATGTAAAGTTTGATAAAATGATGCAAGTGATTTTACAAGATGATGAAAGTGTTTTGATGCCTAGTTTGTAAAATTGTGTTCATATCTTGTATAAATGTAAAATGATGTTCAAAATATAATGATTGAGATTGTAAATATTTAATGATTCAAAAGTATATTTTAGACATTTTCAATGGTTTATGAAATGTTTTGATCATAATGTAATATAACAAACATATTCGAACACTACTAGAAAAAATGCCATTAGCAACAATTATTTAACAACGACAGAGAAATTGTTGCTAAATTGTGTATTTCCTATTTAGAAAAAATGTTAATTCGACTGGTGCTAATTTGAGAATGCAACAAAATTGCTTAGTCGTTGCTAAATTAGCAACAAATATGTATGGTTTTTTTTATATATATAGAAATACAAACTAATTTTTTTGTTGCTAAAAAAATTGCAACTTTGTTAACAATTTCGTTACTAAAATTAGATGCTAAATGCATAATTTAGCAACGATTTATATATTGTTGTTAAAATAATTGTTGTTAATGGCATTTTTTCTAGTAGTGAAACCTTTATTGAAGGATGCGATGGCTCAAGACATCGAGAAGTGTTGATGAATGTATGCATCAATAATTTATGATTACGAGTAACTTATGCAGTTTACGTTATTTTACAAATTTCATGTTTGTTATCATTAAAACATAAAAGATCGTTTAGTTAAAGATCTTTATATNTTATAAAACATGTAAAGTTTGATAAAATGATGCAAGTGATTTTACAAGATGATGAAAGTGTTTTGATGCCTAGTTTGTAAAATTGTGTTCATATCTTGTATAAATGTAAAATGATGTTCAAAATATAATGATTGAGATTGTAAATATTTAATGATTCAAAAGTATATTTTAGACATTTTCAATGGTTTATGAAATGTTTTGATCATAATGTAATATAACAAACATATTCGAACACTACTAGAAAAAATGCCATTAGCAACAATTATTTAACAACGACAGAGAAATTGTTGCTAAATTGTGTATTTCCTATTTAGAAAAAATGTTAATTCGACTGGTGCTAATTTGAGAATGCAACAAAATTGCTTAGTCGTTGCTAAATTAGCAACAAATATGTATGGTTTTTTTTATATATATAGAAATACAAACTAATTTTTTTGTTGCTAAAAAAATTGCAACTTTGTTAACAATTTCGTTACTAAAATTAGATGCTAAATGCATAATTTAGCAACGATTTATATATTGTTGTTAAAATAATTGTTGTTAATGGCATTTTTTCTAGTAGTGAAACCTTTATTGAAGGATGCGATGGCTCAAGACATCGAGAAGTGTTGATGAATGTATGCATCAATAATTTATGATTACGAGTAACTTATGCAGTTTACGTTATTTTACAAATTTCATGTTTGTTATCATTAAAACATAAAAGATCGTTTAGTTAAAGATCTTTATATTTGCACTAACAATTATAAAAGTGTTAAACATGAAATGTTTGATGTTAATTAATTGTTTATTTTTCAATTAAAGTAATTTTAATCACAACTCGTCAAATTGTGTAAGTTGTGGTAATTAGCAAAACCCTTTCATAAAATTACGATATAAACTTTTAGCATTAAACAACTACATGCGTGAAACAAGTTAGAGTTTCACGTAAATTAAACTTCTATTTATATCAACCTATAAAATAATCGTCATTGTTTGATTATTTGGTAGACAAAGCCCTAAACTTTTTTGATATTGTGGTTTAGCCTCTTTCTTGAATATATAAAATAATCGTCATTTTCCTATATTTTTTTATCCTTATAACACATGCACAACATGTTTTAAACAAAGTTAATCAACACGTACAAGCAAGTAGGCGACACATCACATCACTTGTAAAACTATAGAGATGGCATGGATGGCCCATGTATGATTTTGAAAGTGATCAAAATGGATATCTAAAATTGACATGAAAGTGTTTTTGACTTTTGAGAGTAACCGACTGAAACTTACCCAAAAGTGCACGGAGAAGAAACTACAGATTTATATACAACGTAATTATACTTTCATGTATTTTGGTTATTACATAATACTAGTAATTGATCAGTTAATCACAGGAAAAAGAAACTAAAATGAAAAGAGTAAAAAGTATTTATAACCATACATTTCAATTAGAGAAATGCTAGAACCACATAAGAATTACAGAAAAACAAAAATTCACACGTTGATTTGTCAGTAAGTGATTTTTAATGGGAGGTGATTTGTACACCATTTTTTTTCTCCATCTACCACTAAATCATGCATAGCAGTATTGTACTGTATGCATCACTGGTGTAATTTAGTGGTGGATGGCAAAAAGAATTGGTGTACAAATCATCTCCCATTTTTAATAGATTGAAACTTAAAAGGGATGCATTTATTTTTATGAGTGCATTAATGTGCGGTTATAATTTTCTCGACATTTTTATTTTATTTTATTTCTCATTTGATACTAACATGTAAAATCATGTGATTACTTTTGTCTTGTTTAGACAAATAAATTTTCATTACAGTTGCTTTATGCAGTGTTCTTGAGTTTGTTTTTGGGGAGAAAGGAAGTGATTGAGTAAGGAATCCAGTTAAAGTTGTGTTCTTGAGTTATTTTAGGAAGGAAATTGGAGAGAAAGGAAGTGGTTGAGGAAGGAAAGTGTGAGTGTGTTTTGTTAATAACACTTTCCGCCCAGATCAGATCCGGAGAGAAAATGAATCACTTCCTTTCTTCTTTGCTTCTTTTCTCTTTTTTTAGTAACTAGCTCAAGAACAAAGCGTTAGAGTATAAAAGGCTACAAGAAAGGATGAACAAATTGATCCAAAAAATGTTAGTTTTCAAAACTGTCATCGAATTTTCTATCTAGTGTTTGACTAAAAACTTTTTACGATTATAAAATGTTGGTCCAAAATAGATCATAAAATTTAGAGTATTGCTTAAGCAAAATTGCACACGAAAACGTGAGTGGCAACTAGTATTCAATAACTTACACCCTGCCCACTAAAGATTGCTCCTATTACACNGATAGTGGTGGTGACCGCGAATCAGAAAAAATCGTGCTGAGAGAGGAATTGCTTTCATTTTGTTTGTGAAATGAGTTGTCTAAGGCCTAAGGGTGGGATGTTTGTTATATAGGGAAATATTTGGTAAAGTATATTGACGTGACAAGTTTACTCTTCTATGGGTAAAGATATTAACGGCTGAGAACGTTAAAAAAAAAAAAAAAAAAAAAAAAAAAAAAAGGAAAATAGGTCAACTTGCTAGGTTGGGTCGAAAATGGGTCAAATTAAACCGGCTCAACCCGTCGGGTTTGAAGCGTCCCGGTCAACCCGGTTTGTGTTTTAATTGGTTGTATTTAATTTGGTTGTACAATGTGAATAAATCATTGTACTTTTAAGTAATGGGGTGTTTTAATAATAATATTAATTACATTCATAATTTCCTTTAATAAGATTTCAACATTTCAACATTTCAACAATATTGACTTTTCACTTTTCCACTTTGACTCTTTTTCCTTTATATGTAGTATAGATTTTTTCTCTTTTACCTTTTATAGAATAATAGTTTTACCTTTAACTAATTTATTACTGTTTTTTTTTAAACGTTTGTAATAATAATATAAAGTAATAGTAATATGGTAATCCACATCAACTGTTTTTTAGAAGCGGATAATTAATTTAAGAAGATAGTGCAGCAACCATTGCCTGTTATACAGCAGCTAAACGTGCATTTCTCGGGCTTTTTTCTGTCCGTATTTCCAGATTTTCGATAGACAGACAATCCTGAATAGTTTCAACATAATTCATATCAACATAAATAGTTTTAACATTCTCATAATCTTTCAACAATCCCAAATCCTTTAACATAAATTGGTTTAACAAAACACATCAACTAAACATAATCGTTCCCCGTATCTTTCACTCCTACATCCTCACCTATTTCATTATCACTTTCCTCGTCTTTTTCATCCTCTTTATCAACCACCGGGTTTCTTTTTCATCAATTTTATACCATTCCCTGCAAACCCATTCAAAAACTTACCAAAAATGTGTTGAAAGTGGATGAAACATGTTTTTTAGTGAATGAAAAAACACCTTCGAGTTTCTTCACTTCTTCTTCGTGTGTATTATTAGTGTTGAACATTATCGACCACGGACCAGACCGAACCGAGAAATCAAACCGATTGAATCGAACATATTTCAGTTTGGTCCTCGGTCCACCGTTTTTCTCATTTTCGGTCTTTGGTCCAGTTCGTTATTAAGCACAATAGACTATTATGCTTTTTGGACTGGATCGACAAACTGGATCGGACCGACCCGGACCTGGACCAAACATGTCGGTCTGGTCCCCGGTTTGGACCTGGACCAGATCAGTTTTTAATCCGGTCCGGTTTTCGAACCGGTCCAGTTTTCAAGCCGTGCTAAGCCCTATGTGTATATGTCTTTGAAGCCCCACAATAACCTGAAGATGAATTCGGAGTGGAACTTGAAGCACCACTTACTTTTTGACCTACTCCACAGATGTGCTCACTACGTGATCCTAAAACCCGTGTTATTATTTTTTTCGCACAAAGCAGCGAGGTCGAATAAATTTTAACGACTTATTGCTTATGCATCTTTTTTGCCGAACAACATTTTTCGATGATGTATCATAATTTCTGGCGGTTATCGGCTTGCGTTTGTAGAGTATGAAAAGGTTAACACGTCATATTATTACGCGTAAATTTAAAAAGTTACTCGTTTTATTTTGTGTAAACGTTGTTACTTTTATTATAGTACTTATATTATTGTAATATTCCTTCTAATATATTTTAGAAAAGTTTTTATTTTGTGTAAATATTGTTAATTTTGTTATGGTACTCATTTCGAGTATTATTTAATGTGCAATTAGTGTATTTTAAAATTTGATTCTAAAAATAACTAGTAATAAAATGTGTAAACTTAAAAGGTTTAAGATTTATAATAATAGACGTTCTAAACAGTAATATAAGTATAGATATACAAGCTCGTTCTCATTGTTTGCAAGGGAATCTTGTACTTCTAATCTTTTTTTTTTTTTTTTTGAACTAATCTTGTATTTCTAATCCAAACATATTATTCACATGACTCTCTTTGAGTCTTTGGTTTACCAACGGTCCTGTGGCAAGTGGTACCCCATAATTGTGAGCTTCAACTATTTGATTGCGGGTTAAAGTTCTACTTAGCACATGTGAAATAGATTTGTGATATGTATAGTATGAAATAATCAGTTGTCATGAAAAAATTAAAACTCGATGATCCAACTAGTTGATAATTTGTTCATGGAAAAAACTTAACCAGCGAAAATATTTGCAATTTTGCAAATCCTTAAGTTTTCTGATTGGGCTTTTGTCTTGTTGGGCTAAGTAGGATGGACAGACGAGAATAAGGTTCAAATTTTGGACATACAAAAATAACAGGACTTATCGATCATTCACTCGAATTCATTGCTAAAGAATAGAAAATTTCGTTTGAGATGATTTTATATCCAGAAGCTTATATAGATGGTAGAGTCATGGAGTTGTATTGAACAGATTTGTGTGAAGCATAAATGATTAATGTATGTACATCTCTATATTCATAGATATATACAAAGTTTCAGAATAGATTAACTAGCATGCTCGTTTATAACCTTTTAGGATAGCACTCATGAATGTAAGTGAAAAGCTAGCATGCATAGGCGTATAATATACGTATAAATTGTACCCAGGATTGCGTACATATACACGTTATTTGTACAACACGTCAACACATCATTTACCCATACACAAATAGAACAAAGAATAATATATATATACTTTCATATCACCGAAGGCTTTTAGTCAAAAAGTTTCACTGAAAACATATGAATATATAAATTATCATTCTAAAAAATACTACTGTATTAGGTAAGATTCTAAAAAATTTGATATCTCCTTCTTGTGTTTGATATTTGCACGTAATTATTACAGTATTAATTAGGAAAAATACTATTAGGTAAGATTCTATCTAAATGTTTGAATAATCTTTAGTTAAATGATTCCCCTAATTTGTAATGATTGATGTTTCATCTGTATAAGTTTCATTTAAACAACGTTTTACCATCTTCAAAAAAAAATGTCTATGATTGTGGCCAGGACGGTCCTAATATTTTCAAAAGGTGTTGCACAATTGTCATTTGGGTGTTACATCATAGGAACGAAAGTAGCATGATAAATTTATCGGAGGTTGTTCATGCAAAAAATTCGACAGTTTTTAAAAAAATTTACACTCCGTGACTTAAAATCGAGTATAGCTCGCAGTACATCCGGTATCAATGTATTTCAGTCCCACATTGGTATGTCCCTGAATGTGACCTCGTATCTACCAATAGCCATCAAGCTTCATTGAACTTCAACATGCAAATTATTATTAATCATTCATCAATTGATGTGATTATCTTATCAGTGTCCCAAGCAAATCCAAAAACTTTTTAATCCCAACTTCTTTACTTGGCTGACTATAGTAAACACACGCACATGGAGTTTGCGTTAGCTAACTTTTAAAGAGTTTGTACTTATTGCCTTGTCAACTAATAAGCTAAATCATTTTCTAACATAAGCTACCTTCTCATAGTTTGTTTGACGCAAATACGGAGTAACATTTAAATGACAATTTGCTAGATTACTTAGGGGGTGTTTGTTTAAGCTGATATGCGGGCTTCTGAGCTTATTTGATTTCAGCTTACATTTCATAACCTTCAATTTTCTTGCTTATTTTGAGATTTATGGCCTTATATAAATTTATTATACCATAATAAACTTATATAAGTCTACGAATCTCAAAATAAGTAAAAAATTGAAGCTTATGAAATATAAGCCGAAAAACAAATAAACTTACAAGCCACATATAAGCTTAAATAAACACCCTCTTAGTATAGCTTATTGAGTTCCAATAATGCCAATAAGCTAACAATTCCCTTAAGTAACTTACCCAAATGCCCCCTAACAAACCTATCTCACTTATTAATTTTACCACATATAGCCGCCTTAAGAAATAAATACATTGCAGTTACACCAATGAGTAAATGACGTACTTCAAATAATTTCGCCATCGTACTACAATTTTTTGGCAAAAAATATCACACACGCCGAATTCCAACCATACACGAAAACATAATATATGAGGCTGAATTCTGATCATAGACGAAAACATAATATACCAAACCGAAAGCGAAATTGATACTATCTTCTAAATACAATTTATGTAACAAGAAAAACAAATAAGTACCCCTAGACAAGGATTGAGACATTGACAATTTGACATTTGCCAAAACGCATAAAATTGGTACACACCCTTTTGTAGGGTCAACTCTTTTATCCTTACATGTTATCACTTTCATGGTCCCCCATAATAAAAAAATGAAATTATTGCTAGCATCATAATATATTATAGTAACTTCTTGAAACCATACATATAGGCCAATAATTATCACCATCTTTATTCTTGTAAGGTTTCTTTATTTTGGTGTGATTTCAAGATTCTTCTGTCTGTAAGTACTACCATGTATGTCTAGCACATGTTTATATTAAATTATGTTCTTTGGCTTTAAATCTTGGATCTAAACTTTAGCTTACAAAGTTTCATTTCTTAATGTGTTAAGATCTGTTGTGAATTTTCACTATGGGGTTTTTTGAATCACAAGTTAAATTTGATCAGCAAGAACTAATACATGCTGTTGTACCATTGCTGAAGTTGTTATGTCTTACTGTTATTGGTATACTACTTGCTCACCCAAGAACACAAATTGTACCAAAAGCCACTTTTAAGCTTCTTAGCAAGCTTGTGTTTGCTTTGTTCTTGCCTTGCACAATCTTTATTCACTTGGGTCAATCAGTTTCTCTTCAGAATCTAGCTTTATGGTGGTTTATACCTGTGAATGTGATCATTAGTACTATTATTGGTTGTCTTTTGGGGCTGTTAGTAGCGGTTATATGTCGTCCCCCACCCGAGTATTTCAGGTTTACTGTTATTGTAACTGGTTTTGGGAACACGGGTAATTTGATATTAGCAATGGTTGGCTCGGTATGTCATGATGCGGATAATTCGTTTGGGCCAGATTGTCATACGACTGGGACTGCGTATGTGTCGTTGGCTCAATGGGTGTCTGTGCTTTTGGTTTATACTTTAGTTTACCATATGATGGAGCCACCAATGGAATATTATGAAGTTGTGGATGAAGATGGCGAAATTGAGATAGCACGTGAGGTAGATAATTTAACTGTGAACGATCTTAGTATGCCACTTCTGCATGAGGCAGAGTGGCCTGGTATGCAAGATAAAGAAACCGAGCATTGCAAAACTCCTTTTATCGCAAGGGTTTTTGCAAACGGTTCGGATTTGTCACAGACTTCCATACCAGACCCTGATTCATTAGAAGACGCGCCTGTGCTACCACGAAGCCCAAAATCCATTAGGTGTTTAGCCGAGCCACGAATGGTTAGAAAAATGAGAATTGTTGCTGAACAAACCCCGATTCAACACATTATGCAGCCACCTACTATTGCTACACTTTTAGCACTAATTATCGGAATGGTTCCGTTTTTGAAGTCTATCGTGTATGGTGATGACGCGCCACTATCTTTCTTGACCGATAGTCTAGATATAATGGCTGGAGCCATGGTGCCTTCAGTGATGTTGGTCCTTGGTGGAATGATGGCCGAAGGTCCTAACGAGTCTAGACTAGGATTAAGGACCACAGCTGGGATTCTAGTCGCAAGGCTTTTGGTTCTTCCTATTCTAGGAATTGGGGTTGTGTTTTTGGCGGATAAAATGAATTTTTTGATTCAAGGCGACCGAATGTTCCAGTTTGTGCTTTTGTTGCAATACACCACACCAAGTGCAATCCTGTTTGGTGCAATCGCTAGTTTGAGGGGTTACGCGGTAAGTGAAGCCTCAGCGTTACTCTTTTGGCAACACGTTTTCGCGCTATTTTCTCTTTCAATGTATTCCATTATTTATTTTAAGTTGTTGCAAACATATACATGATCCATAATTTCTTTCAGAATAATTTGTACCACTTTTGAGGTCAAACCTGTTACTTGGTTATCTCGTATTTGTAAATTTGTGTTTGGAGAAGAAAATGTACCTTGTAAGATTTGATTTCTAGCAAGTGTAAAGTTTATCATTGGAGACAATAAAGTTATACACTATGCTGTGATCGTGATATTTGTATACCTCTGTGGATATTGGGAATGTTGTATTTGTAAAATGAGGCCTAATCTTAAAAGCAGAGGCCTTATAGGACCATTTTTGGGTCCTATGGTTAAGGATCAAAAGTGAACCTCATTGGGCATAAGGCTTAGCCTATGATTGGTTGTTATTCCTTTGTAAACTTTAATATTTTTCTTCATTAACATTATTAAACTGTTATGTTAGAACAGTTTTTATGGACTTGTCAACGTTGGAAAGTCCTTGAGTATGAGGTTGTCATTTTGAGGTTTAACACATGACGCTCCAATTGTTGAACAAAACATATACTCTACTATTTTTTACTTTGGCCGTGAGAAAAGTTTGATAATAATGAGTAATTGTTAGTCGTGTATTTGCATAGCCCGATTCTAGTTTGTATGGGCTAAGGCCCGTGTAAAAACATCAAAATATTCCACCTTTACAATTTAGTCAAACTATCGACTTTTGTTATATCGTCATGTTTGTGTCAAGCAACTCTTACTGGGGTTGATAGTGTTTTGGGAAATTAATTGGTAAAATATTTGATATGGGCTCTTGCTTATTTGCTTATCACGAAGGCAAAATAAGCATGTTATAAAAAGTGCATAAACCTTTCTATTTACTTAGTTCGGAATAAAAGCAACCTAATATCTACATATTTAAACTTTTACAAAGATATATCAACACTTTAACGTTTTTCTCTAAATTTCTTAAGAGTAATATTTCCCTAAAAATAAAATAAGCACGTCCAAGTAACTCAATTTTACTAAAGTAAATTGGTATAAACCGGTGNTTTAATATTTTTCTTCATTAACATTATTAAACTGTTATGTTAGAACAGTTTTTATGGACTTGTCAACGTTGGAAAGTCCTTGAGTATGAGGTTGTCATTTTGAGGTTTAACACATGACGCTCCAATTGTTGAACAAAACATATACTCTACTATTTTTTACTTTGGCCGTGAGAAAAGTTTGATAATAATGAGTAATTGTTAGTCGTGTATTTGCATAGCCCGATTCTAGTTTGTATGGGCTAAGGCCCGTGTAAAAACATCAAAATATTCCACCTTTACAATTTAGTCAAACTATCGACTTTTGTTATATCGTCATGTTTGTGTCAAGCAACTCTTACTGGGGTTGATAGTGTTTTGGGAAATTAATTGGTAAAATATTTGATATGGGCTCTTGCTTATTTGCTTATCACGAAGGCAAAATAAGCATGTTATAAAAAGTGCATAAACCTTTCTATTTACTTAGTTCGGAATAAAAGCAACCTAATATCTACATATTTAAACTTTTACAAAGATATATCAACACTTTAACGTTTTTCTCTAAATTTCTTAAGAGTAATATTTCCCTAAAAATAAAATAAGCACGTCCAAGTAACTCAATTTTACTAAAGTAAATTGGTATAAACCGGTGCCGTAATGAGCCGAGTATTACCAAGCTCGAGATCGACTCAACTACTATAACTCGAGCTCAAAACTTGACTCGAGCTTCCACATTTCAAGCTCGAGCTTGATAAAGAATTGACATATCAAGCTCAAATCGACTCGATTTTATGAAATTAAGTAAAGGCTTGCGAGGCTAAAGAGCCGAGTGTTTTGGAGTTCCAACTCGACTTGTAAATGTACTCAAGTACCTCAAGATTGAATCGTTTACATCAAATCCAATTCGAGTAATTTACAACTCGGTCTCGAATAGCTTGCGAGCTATTGTGTCTCGTTTACAAAATAAACGAAAACAAAAACCAAAAAAATAAATAATACCTAACACCCTCTAGTAGTAGTATACTTTTCCAAACACCCACATTTCAGCTTTCATCTCTATTTGCGCCGAACTCAACATCTTGTCTCTCGGATTTACTCTCAAAGCTGACTTAATTAATTAATTCTCAAAAGGTAATTCTAATCACTAATATCGAACTTTCATTTTCTAATTTCTACTATTCATTTTATGTTTACTAGGTTTCATTTCTGTATTAGGGTTTCTGTTCTTTGTTACAGTTTCTGATTTTTATGGCCCAAATTAATGTTTTAGGTTTCAATTTTTGTTCCACCTAGGATTATAAATAGCAAACCGTTTGGGTAATGTGTTATTTAAGGTTGTTTTGATTATTTTCTCTAGTTTATGTTTGTTCAAACTTTTGTATATTTATGCTCATTTACAGTCGTAATAATGAAGAACACGAAAAAGCTTATTCTATTGAGTGTTCTTTTGTATGCTTGCTTAAATTTAAATAAGCCTTGTCTGTGATCGTGTTGGTTTGCAAGTTACAACCTTGATATATTTGGTGTGGTTTTCGTTAGCTAAAGGAAGTACATTGAAATAACAAGTACAAGTTACTGAATGTTACTACTTTTTTTATCTTGTCGTTACATATATGGATAGCTGACATCTGGTGCAGTGCAGAGGATATACCTAATTTAAATACGTTATAATCACCAACACGACGTATTGGTTGAATTTTTATAATTTTGTATGCTCGTATCTATGTATGACCTGTTTATAATTGCCAAATAATCAGTGTTGCGTATTGTCTTCCGCTCTTCCGTGTTTCTTCTCTGCTTGATATGAAATTGTTGTTGTGTTGTTTTGGTTTTGTTATACACGTAGGATTGACTGATTTTTGTTTTGATATACTTCTCAGAGTTGATCGGTGATTAATCATGGTGTTTGGGGCGATAAGATCCATAATCCGACCCGTATCAAGAAAACTAAGTTATTCTCGCTCTATCACAACCATCTCATCTTTTTCCTCTAAGCCGTTGTTTTCATAGTAATATTTTTCTTCATGAACATTATTAAACTGTTATGTTAGAACAGTTCATTTATGGACTTGTCAACGTTGGAAAGTCCTTAAGTTGAGGTTGTCATTTTGAGGTTTAACACATGACGCTCCAATTGTTGAACAAAACATATACTTTACTATTTTTTACTTTGGTCATGAGAGAAGTTTGCTAATAATGACTAATGAGTAATTGTTAGTCGTGTATTTGCATAGCCCGATTGTAGTTTGTATGGGCTAAGGCCCGTGTAAAAACATCAAAATATTCCACCTTTACCTTTTAGTCAAACTATCGACTTTTGTTATATCGTCATGTTTGTGTCAAGCAACTCTTACTGGGGTTGATAGTGTTTTGGGAAACTAATTGGTAAAATATTTGATATGGGCTCTTGCTTATTTGCTTATCACGAAGGCAAAATAAGCATGTTATAAAAAGTGCATAAACCTTTCTATTTACTTAGTTCGGAATAAAAGCAACCTAATATCTGCATATTTAAAACTTTTACAAAGATACATCAACACTTCAACGTTTTTCTCTAAATTTCTTAAGAGTAATATTTCCCTAAAAATAAAATAAGCACGTCCAAGTAACTCAATTTTACTAAAGTAAATTGGTATAAACCGGTGCCGTAACGAGCCGAGTATTACCAAGCTCGAGATCGACTCAACTACTATAACTCGAGCTCAAAACTTGACTCGAGCTTCCACATTTCAAGCTCGAGCTTGATAAAGAATTGACATATGAAGCTCAAATCGACTCGATTTTATGAAATTAAGTAAAGGCTTGCGAGGCTAAAGAGCCGAGTGTTTTGAAGCTCGAACTCGACTCGCAATTGTACTCAAGTACCGCGAGATTGAATCGTTTGTATCAAATCAGATTCGAGTAGTTTACAATTCGGTCTCAAATAGCTTGCGAGCTATTGCGTCTCGTTTAGAAAATAAACGACAGCGAAACCAAAAAAATAAAGAATACCAAACACCCTCTAAACTAAACTAATACTAGTAGTAGTATACTTTTCCAAACACCCACATTTCAGCTTTCATCTCTATTTGCGCCGAACTCAACATCTTGTCTCTCAAAACTGACTTAATTAATTATTTAGTTAATTCTCGAAAGGTAATTCTAATCACTAATCAAACTTTTTATTTTATAATTTCTACTATTCATTTTATGTTTACTAGGTTTCATTTCTGTATTAGGGTTTCTGTTCTTTGTTACAGTTTCTGATTTCTATGGCCCAAATTAATGTTTTAGGTTTCAATTTGAGGATTGGGTAATGTGTTATTTAAGGTTGTTTGGTTTATGTTCTCTAGTTTATGTTTGTTCCTTTATTATTATTATTTTATAGCTAATATAAGATATTTGTACAAAAGACCGTCGAGAAAATGTGTATTTTTGCTCGTTTACAGTCGTAATGAAGAACGCGAAAAAGCTTATTCTATTGAGTGTTCTTTTGTATGCTCGCTTAAATTTAAATAAACGACAATGAACAAGCCTTGTTTGTGATCGTATTGGTTTGCAAGTTACAACCTTGATATATTTGGTGTGTTTTTCATTAGCTAAAGGAAGTACATTGAAATAACAAGTACAAGTTACTGAATGTTACTACTTTTTTATCTTGTCGTTACATATATGGATAGCTGACATCTGGTGCAGTGCAGAGGATATACCTAATTTGAATACGTTATAATCACCAAGGATTAACTTGACTATCACGCACGACGTATTGGTTGAATTTATATAATTTTGTATGCTCGTATCTATGTATGACCTGTTTGTAATTGCCAAATAATAAGTGTTGCGTATTCTTCCGTGTTTCTTCTCTGCTTGATATTAAATTGTTGTTGTGTTGTTTTGGTTTTGTTATACACTTAGGATTGACTGATTTTTGTTTCGATATACCTCTCAGAGTTGATCGGTGATTAATCATGGTGTTTGGGGCGATAAGATCCATAATCCGACCCGTATCAAGAAAACTAAGTTATTCTCGCTCTATCACAACCATCTCATCTTTTTCCTCTAAGCCGTTGTCTTGTGGTAAAAGTTACAACAATGAGGTAAGTACGCTTTTCAGCTCACTTCACCAGAGCCACCTGTTCTGGAGACCCGCATCAGTAAGGGCAATCCAGAGCCTGACAGATACCCGCTTTCCGAAAAGAAGGCCTGTGGATAAGCCTCGAAGGAAAAGGGCTAGCTTGAAGCCTTCAGGTTATATATGGCTTATTTTCCCTATTTTTACTTGAACCTGTTTTTTGGCCTCGTTAATTGATTTTATTGGAGTTCATAAGCACACCGTTGATCATTTCAAGGTTTTTGTTGGATGCTTGGCCATGTTATAAATAATGTTTGACAGATCAGATTCTGAGAGTGAATATCTGATTTGTTGGGTCCAAAATAATGAATTGCATAACCATTAATAACTACAATCACTTTTTGCACCTAGTTATTTGATATTGGTTCTGATTCTTTATTGTAGCTAAATGATTTTCAAAATGCGCATAGAAACACCCTATACTCTTATCTTGAAGGGTTTTTAAGGGAAATGTGGTTATTGTTTTATCATTGGAGTTTTGTGAATTTGCTTAGCATGATTGTTGAAAATTGCAATGTGATATTGACTTTTTGGGGCATTGCAGGGCCTTATGCGTGGATTAAGCATACCCCTGGTGAACCAATACCTGCAAGTCAACCAAATGAAGGAAGTGTCAAACATAGAAACGAGAAAAAGCGCATAAGATTGCGTCGGGCCTTCATACTGGTACACATCTTTATAAACCAGTATCTCGTGTCTAAAATTACTTAATAAAAGGCTGAACTGGGATTCCAATTTTTCTTGACCATATGCTTATGTCATAACTTCTGATGTATGAAAGCTTACATTACACATGCATTCCCATGTGTAATATGATTGCCTTATAAACTAAAGGCTCTTTTCACTTTGGTCGTATACATTTTCCATTTACGTAGATAGAGGTGGCAAAATAGAAACGTTTTATAACAGGTCATCTTTTGAGTAGGTGGCAGATTGGGGTTTGATTAACCATCTATTCTGCAAACACTTGTCCATCTTTGTAGTTCTTTTATAACTAATCAATCCGGTAATTCTTGTTGCAACTTACAATTATATATATTGTTACAATCATAGTTAAAGTATCTGAATAAGATTATATAAGAGGTTATATGCACTAAAACTAGACTCTGAGCAATATCCAATCCAACCCATTTGACTTATTCCCCTTGTAACTATATTTTCTGGTGTCCCGTTTGAGATAGGCACTTAAAGCTCAATGTTAAAAGCATGGTGCACAAAAAAGATCAGCTTGACAATTCAGATAAAATGATTTAAGTGGTTGTATGCTTGTATGCATTAAAACTAGAATCCAACCCATTTGACTAGTTCTCCTTTAACTCACTTTTTTGGTTTGACCCGTTTGAGATAAAGTACTTAAAGCTCTGTGTTAGCATTGTCATGCACAGAAAAGTTTAGCACTTTAGCTAAGGGAAAATTTGGATAAAATAAATTAAGAGGTTGTATGCATCAAAACTATACTCTGCGCAACTTCCAACCCATTAGAGTTATTCACCTTTAACTATATTTTTTGTATCCGTTTGAGATAAAGCACTTAAAGCTCTATGTTAAAAGCGTCATCCACTAAAAAGTTCAGCTTAGTGACAATTCATTGCATCTTCACCAACCTAAATAATTGATTTCTATGAAAAGTGTGCCTTATTCATTCTCTTGCTAAGCCACCGGCAGAAGTCAATAGAAGTTTACAATTTGACACCTAATGTGATAACACGTAGATAACTACTACCGAAACATATATAGCAGATAACTATTGGATTAGGAAACCGCTAAATGATTGTGGCTTTAGTTTTCTAGGTTTTTTTATCAGAAAAGTTTCATTTAAATCAGCTATAATAACATGGACGTGTTTGTATAAGCTATCAGAAAGCCAAATCATAGATATCGTTGAAACTCTCAAATGGATCTGTTGAGTGGTTTGGAGTAGAGAACCCCAAGTCAGTATGTTGAGTTGTGCTCGGAAGAAGAAGTGAGACGTTTTGAGGATTTTAGAGACCCCGAACAAGTTTTTTTAACTCGACCCCTGTGGCTGGTATGGATGATTGCCACTAGTTGTGAATTTTTATTTTTGAAACTCACAGTTTTCAACCAAACACAACAAGAATGTTAAGGCCCTTATAGAGAAATAAAGATTGACCAAGTGAATAGTGCAATGAACGATCTTGTTATCCAAGAAAAGCTACATTATTAGGATTTTTATTTTTTGCACCTCATCTGTTAGATATTCTTTCCACTCATCATTATGTTTGTTGAAAATGGGATAATTGATGTGAACTGGGTTCTGGTCATTCCACAGGCAGAAAAGAAGAAACGTAAAGCTCAGTTGCAGGAAGCCAACAGGAAGAAGAAAATTCAAAGGATAGAAAGAAAAATGGCTGCAGTAGCCAGAGATAGAGCCTGGGCTGAACGACTAGCAGAGCTGGAGCAGCTTGAGGAAGAGAAAAAGAAGGCGGCTACCGCTTAATTCTAGTCATTCATGTTTCTTAAAGGATTAATATTTGCAAAATGCAAGATTTTGTTCATCATGTTATCTGATATTTGTCTAAATGATGCGCTGACGGCATCATCCTTTTCTAATAGTTCATTTTTATCTTTTATTTCATAAACAGGTTGTAGTGCCTTTTCATTATCTTCTATGGGTCGTTTATTCCTTCTTTATCGTATGGACTGTATTAAACTGATATGCAAAGATGTTTTATTTTGATCCTAGAAGGAGATGGATGTTTTACCATCTGGCATAATGGGTGGTATTATAGTTTATCCTATTTGTTATGTAGTTATAGGTATATCTTTAAACTCATCGTATTTGGTCTATGTACAGCCATCATGTTATATTATTCAAAGATCCATTCATGATGATGAATAAGCATTATTATGTCCCTATGTTTTGCCAGTCGTGTTGCCATACATACTCATTAAGGAATAGACCAAATATTTGTTAGGGGCCAATCTCATTTTCAATTCTTATATGCTAATTGCCAACTTGTTGCGTCTAGTAGTTGGGCTAAGTGACAAATGGTGATGAAACATCCCATGTTTATTAACAACCAATAATCACATCAAGGATAACTTTGTCTTAATAATAATAAAGACTTAGGATCAAATGAGAAGAAAACTTAAAATGAGAAGGATGAGAAATAACTATAAATACAAATTAGAGATGCGTCGACTTGAATTAGATGCATCCCTAATCTTTTAGATGCATCCTAATATATTTCCTTGCTAAAAATTAGATGCATATGCATATATTAGATGCATTTCATCAAGTTAGAAGAATCCTATGTATTTTTCGCCCTCTGCGAGTCAAATTTGTTGTTAGTACTACTTTACATCGTTTTCACTTCAAAATCACTTTGGAAACTAAGTGAGATGCATCAAAATGAATAGAGATGCATCTAATTCAAATCGATGCATCCCAAATATATGGTTATAGTTATTTCTCATTCTTATCATTTTAAGTTTTCTTCTCACTTGATCCTTAATAAATACAAAGAAGTGGTTTTCAAGTTAGGTTTTCATCAACTTGTGTGATTTATGTATGTTGTCTTAATGGATAGCTTTATACATCATGCTATAGAAGGGGCAATCCTCAAGGAAATTTTAATATATACATAATTCCTGAAAGCGTGCTTTAATGGCATTGTATATCATACATTAAAAACTTGTGTTTTGAGGAAATATGTATTACATTGCGTGTGCTTTTTTATTTTTTGGAAGACTCGACCTTACCAGCCCTTTTTTTATAAGCGAACTTTTTTTTATGCTTATGACTTACTAAGTTGAGCTTATGACTAATTAATTTTGTAGACACATAAGTCAAAAAAAGTAGGCCAATAAGTTTTCAAAATTATATAAGCTCATAAGGCCGATATGCTAACACAAATACCCCATAACTATATAATAAGTCAGAAAAAGAAAATAAGATTCACAATACATATATCCCGTATTTTTTTCAGAAATAATGATGTGTGTTATAGACCCCACACAAATTTTTTTCGAGCTACAACATATAAGTGTTGGGCTAAAAGAAGTGATTACATTTATGTAAAAGAAAAAACAAGGTTAAAAGATAAAGATTCATTCATGATGGATATGGGTTAAAAGAAGTAACTACAATTTAGTTGTTTGATTTTTGAAGTGGGTATAAATCCCACAAAAGTAAGCATTTTTCAAACCCATCAATGGTGGTTGGTTTACAAACTCATTCCCGTACTTATAACCATGGATTCCATTGTAAAAGCCAAACACCCCTTAGGATATATAAGGTTAAGGTAGCGTTTGATTTCTTAATAAAATCACTTAATACTTCTTAATTGTCTATAAATCTAACAGTTAAGAGCATTTGACATTAATGATGTTCGTTTTTTACCCCCATATAAATGCGTTAAGAGGTTTAAACCTCTTGTCCAATAACACTTGAAGAAAGATGATCTTACTACCTTTTATACCCAACTTGAAAATCAAAATACCATATTTCCCCAAAACACAAGTTTATTGATGTTTAAGTTGGGGAAATGTGAAATTGCCCCTTTTGTATTCTAATCATTTAGACATTTAAAATAAAAAAAATAATAATAATAAAAAATAAAATAAACAAAATAATATTATTTGATTCACAAATACAATTCCCATGATATGTAACCAAACACCTATTGTTTTCCTCAAATTTTAAAAAGAGGAGGACCCAAACCAAAATGAACAAACGTGTTTGTCATGCAAGGGCAATCCTAATTTCCCCCCAAAATCCAACGTTATGGTTTTTGTTGTTGTTCTTCAATCCATCTAACAAAACATCAAGCAATCTATTACTTTAACCCAAAGCTGCAAAATATCAACAAACCTTAATCTCTGGGCAACCAAAGGATTGCACCATTAACCTTTCTTATGTATGAGTTTCATATATATCTTTGTAAACTTTCTTTCCTTCATTCTTAATTTATGCTAATTTTACTTTCTTCAATATCTTATTAGGTTCTGTTTCATCAATTTTGTTCCTTTTTTGTGTGTGTTCCATTGTCTATATTTTCTCAATGTCACATGTTTTTTTTTATTTTCATCATCTAGGATTTAAAACTATTTCATTATCCCTCAACCTTTGTTCCGTTTCCCTGATTATCAACAAATGTTTGGGTAAAATGCCCTCCTTTTTTTTTTTTTTTTTTTTTTTTTATTTTTTTTTTTTTTTTGTTTNCCCGGCGAAAAAAAACTATAGTGTAAATTTGGCTATTTTTTTAATTTACCCCCTAACGAACAGACTTGTAGTGTAGTTTCTAAAAATTATAAGTTTGCTCCCTCTATCATAATTTTTTGGCTCCGCCCCTATAACGAGGTATGATGGTTATGTAACTAATTTAAAAATTAGTATGCTGGGTTCTTTAGGCTTTCTTTGTTCTGAATTTTAGAAAGTATACAGGTGAGAAATTCTAAGTATTCTATAATTCGATTTAAATGTTTATTTGTTCTTCCATACCATAATTTGTTTTGAAATGCACATAGACACATACTCACTCACATGTGCGCTTTTTATGAGACTTGAACATGCATTGTGTTGTTGTTTGTTGGTAGATCATCTTTGATACCATTAGGCTCGTTGGTGTAAAGTATTATTGATATATAACGAATACCCAAAATGTCAATCAACTTTAGTCCTTGCATAAAATAGCTCCATTTTGGAATTTTTTTTGTTTTCTTATAAAAGGTGCACTTTACTAGTGTTTTTATATATATATATTTTTTTTTGTTTCTTTGCATATTGCGTGCTTGATGCAAGTGTGAAACCCATACCTTCTTTATTGGATAGTGGATATGCATACCAATTAATATATGTATTTTTATGCCAAGTTTAAATGTTGATAAGCATAATATTGAGCCTGTATTGATGGTAGTGAATCAGTAGTTCAAGCCATTCTTTCTTATTCTGCTGTCTACAATCTTTAATGCAAATATCCGAAGCGTAATAATTTATTTTCAATTTATCTGACAGATCTTTACAGATAAAGAAAGGTTGCGCACAAGGGGTTTGCTAGAATTTGTACGTTTCTCAGAATCTCTGAACTGTTCTTAATAGAATTTATTTTATGTAAAACCTCTGGAGGATGGGGGATCATCTTGTATTGATGGTTGATCGTTTGCTCACTGAATCCTCACTTGAGTCTGTCATTGAAAGTGTAAAGAAACGCACAAATTCAGAAAATGAAGAAATTGTTACTGATGTTTCTCCCGATAGGATGGATCTCAGTATTGAATCATTGCCAAAGAAATTGACGCAATGCAGGATCTGTCATGATGAAGATGAGGACACTAACATGGAGGCCCCATGTTCGTGCCGTGGCAGCTTAAAGGTTGCTTTTTTTACCCGTAGTTCGTGAAATTAATTTCCCTTGGTAAAAAACTTCAAGAATTGAAATGAGTTACAGTGTATTCTTTTGACCAGAAGGTCACGGGTTTGAATAATGGACTCATACAAATTATGATCTTTGTCAAGGAAAAACAAAAATGTATTGCAAGTTTTAGATGTGTAGAAAACTTTGTTAAACATGTTAGATGCTGTTGTTTCTAAAAATAGTAGAGAATCTATAACTTGTACATCATTTTCATCTGACTCGACTCGATTTGCTAAATATAATTTATGTTTACAGTATGCTCATCGTAAATGTGTTCAAAGGTGGTGCAACGAGAAGGGGAACACTGAATGTGAGATCTGTCTCCAGGTTTGTCCTTGGTATCTAGCAATTAAGTTATTATGGTTCAATCTAGTTATACACAACGCATACGGCTGAAAAAGTTTCTTCTGTCATTATGAACTGAACCGATCCCCTCTTTTCAACTTTATTAATGTGGTTATATACGCATATTGCTTGGCTGTTATCATATGATTTGTGGAACAGTATTAGAAAGATTAGGCTCCATAATTTAACAATTATGTTTTATATGTTATCCCGAATATGAAGATTAATCAGGGGAGTATTTGTGTTTTTCATCGAATTACAGCCATTCAAGCCTGGTTATACATCACCACCTCCTTTATTTCATTGTGATGGCATTCCAATGAATTTCAGGTGTCGTGTGACCTCACAAATATTTATTTAAAAACAATTATGCTAGATTGCCACTGCCAGTAAAATTCAAATGGTTTCTTACCTTCTTTTAGGGGAAACTGGGATATCTCCCGAAGGGATCTCCACAATTTGCGGTTTTCAACAATGGTTTCTGCTGGTCATGACGAAACTGATTTTGATGACTATATCACTCCTAGTTCAAGAAGCCTGATTTGTTGCCGTGTAGTTGCTATAGTTGTAAGTATATATCCTCTATCTGTCATCTGCTAAAATAGTAAAATCCCGCCAAAGTTAAGTTTTTTCATGTGTATACTAGCAGTTTATGACTCTTCTCGTGCTGCGCCATACTCTACCGATCATCATCGATGGCACAGGAGGATACACTCTAACCTTATTCACGGTAACTACCCCGGCTCTTGAGCACTTTTTATTTCATTAAAGATTTTTCTTGTTACGTTATTTATGAAGTAATTTTACTTTGATACAGTTGATCATGTTAAGGTGCATCGGCGTTCTGTTGCCAGTATATATCATGGTTAGAGCTTATGCAGCCGTTCAACAACGCCAGCAAACACAGGTAACAGTCTAAATCAAGATCTGTATATTTCATCCCTCATTTATTATAACGTGGAATCACATATGATTATTAGTTGTTTAGATTCTGCAATTTAAATTTTAAAACCTGATTTGGTAGGATCTCGAGTACCTCCCTTCAGATGAAGAAAACAATATCCCACAGCCAACGACTCATTTACATCTTGTTCACATCCATTGATTTTGTGAAGTAAACGTGCACGCATCATAGAACATTACATTATTTGGGACTTCGGTTATTGGTACAGAATTCTATAACCCTGAAGTGAGTCTTGGTTTGTATAGAAATCGATGAGACATATTGGTCGGTGGAGGGAGGGTGTAGATAGGTGATGTATATGTTTATGAGTAATTATGTAACACGTTTCAGATAAGCATGTAACACGTTTCAGATAAGCATTTGATTGTTGTAATAAGTTAGTTTGTACATGAACAAGAAAATATAGCAATGAAAAAGGCCTGTTTCTCTGGTTCACTTTTATACAACTCCGTGTAGTACCTGTCGCAATTGTGGTTCAAAAAATCTTGAAAGCCGTTATCTATTTACGGTTAAACGAACAACATTCTTACTGTTAGAGTATGCTCTTTGATTGGTAAAACTGATTCTTTTCATACCTTAATAGAATTGTTGTGTACTTAGGTGTGCTCCTTTATGGCACAAAATCCTTTAATTTCCTATAAATTTTCGTTAAGGATATGCATAATGGTATTTTTATGTGTGACTAAGAAAACATCTGAATTCAAGTTTGAATTGATTTAAAACATATGAATATCACCATGTTAGTATGAATGCTAATCAGTAGAGTATAAGGTAACATGATTATAGCTTGTAAGCATATACTGTACACAAAAATCTAGATTGAGTTGCAGGATCTTGAAACACCACTGCACCCTATTATTGGCGAGTGTGGTTGGCTTGGTTGGTTTTGTCTGGTTAGGCTATTATCAAACTTATAAGTGTTTGGATTTATTAAGCTGGAATTGGGTTGTTATCGGGTCAGGTTTTGAGTTTTGAAAAAGTGGCCGACAACCTGACCCAGTAANTCTTATGATTATTAGTTGTTTAGATTCTGCAATTTAAATTTTAAAACCTGATTTGGTAGGATCTTGAGTACCTCCCTTCAGATGAAGAAAACAATATCCCACAGCCAACGACTCATTTACATCTTGTTCACATCCATTGATTTTGTGAAGTAAACGTGCACGCATCATAGAACATTACATTATTTGGGACTTCGGTTATTGGTACAGAATTCTATAACCCTGAAGTGAGTCTTGGTTTGTATAGAAATCGATGAGACATATTGGTCGGTGGAGGGAGGGTGTAGATAGGTGATGTATATGTTTATGAGTAATTATGTAACACGTTTCAGATAAGCATGTAACACGTTTCAGATAAGCATTTGATTGTTGTAATAAGTTAGTTTGTACATGAACAAGAAAATATAGCAATGAAAAAGGCCTGTTTCTCTGGTTCACTTTTATACAACTCCGTGTAGTACCTGTCGCAATTGTGGTTCAAAAAATCTTGAAAGCCGTTATCTATTTACGGTTAAACGAACAACATTCTTACTGTTAGAGTATGCTCTTTGATTGGTAAAACTGATTCTTTTCATACCTTAATAGAATTGTTGTGTACTTAGGTGTGCTCCTTTATGGCACAAAATCCTTTAATTTCCTATAAATTTTCGTTAAGGATATGCATAATGGTATTTTTATGTGTGACTAAGAAAACATCTGAATTCAAGTTTGAATTGATTTAAAACATATGAATATCACCATGTTAGTATGAATGCTAATCAGTAGAGTATAAGGTAACATGATTATAGCTTGTAAGCATATACTGTACACAAAAATCTAGATTGAGTTGCAGGATCTTGAAACACCACTGCACCCTATTATTGGCGAGTGTGGTTGGCTTGGTTGGTTTTGTCTGGTTAGGCTATTATCAAACTTATAAGTGTTTGGATTTATTAAGCTGGAATTGGGTTGTTATCGGGTCAGGTTTTGAGTTTTGAAAAAGTGGCCGACAACCTGACCCAGTAAGAAATCGGGTTATCATGTTCGGGTGTTTGGCAAGTCGGGTGATTCGGGTTAGGGACGGAGCCAGGAATTTGTATTAAGGGGGACTCAACTTTTTTCCGATACTAATATATAAATCTTTGTTTTAGAAGCTGATTGAAGCTTGAATCGTCCGACATACGGGCTCAATGATATTTTTTCAAAAGTAGCATACAATTACTTGATTGATTGAGAAAATGTATAAAATGGACAACCGTTAACGTAAATGATAGTGAAGATGAGGAGAAGACCTTGTTAAAATAAAGTACCAAATTTTATGTATAAACATAAAATAGATCGAAATAAACAAATTCAATAAAATGAGATGAGAAGAAAATGAATAAAAATAATAAATTTCAAAATGTGACTTTCCCCATGTTACTGACCAAATCCCACGTGACTAAAGCAATTATTTACCCATTTAAAAATCAACAATCTCTCTACTTGTTTCATCTTCATCTTCCCCATTCAAGAATCTTTCTCACTTAAACATTTCAAAACCTGATATGCTTCAAAGACCTTCTTAGCATCCGATCCAAATGCTTTCTAAAACTGATTTAAAATTTCAGATCATAGAAGTTAAGGGGGGCAGATTCTAAAAAAAAAAACTCAAAAGCCCTAGGTGGCTCCGCCACTATACACGCTACGAGGTAGAGTAGTTGGGTCAGTTGGGGGTGGTCGAGCACCCTCTAGCCCCCTACTGGCTCCGTCTCTGATTCGGGTTGTCGGGTTATAAGATAAAACGCTGACACGTCAGCTTGTGGCTGTGTTTGTGGGAGTTTCTTTGTGGGTCTATCATAACTCTAACTAATATAGTTTTCAAACAAAATATCACGGTATATTTACTCTTCTAGGCAACCAAGGCACACAAAATAGCAATTATATCATCAATTAGCTCTTCAGTATCAAAGGTTCGTTGAAGAACCCCTTTTCTATTCTTAGGCTATGCATAATGATGACCCAATACGACCTTCATTTTGTCTGTCACATTAGCTTTCTCTCCCTGACGATCTTCAGACGACCTAGCATCCACAACAACGACCTTCTTATTTTATTTTATTTTATTTTTATTTAAACAAACTAATAAATTAAAATTAAAAAAAAAAAAAAAAAAAAAAAAAAAAAAAAAAAAACTCCCTCATAAACACAAAAATAAACCCACTTATTTAACACAACCAAATTTCAAAAATTCTAGATAGTTTTTCTCAACCCAATGAATTTCTTTCGAGATAATTTGTTGGCGATTTCGGACGATGATGAGGAAAGATTGTAACAACTTTATGATGTTTTTGGCACAAGATTGGTTGGGAAGGCCTTATCAATGCGTCACAACCTACAGTGCAACACGAAACCGTGTTATAGGGAGTGCGTGTTGGGTGCTCATGGCGTTAGTTGCTGCTTATTATTCTGCGCTTGACCCAGACATACGAGCGATGATGATTTATTTTGTGTTAAAAATGTTAAAAAAAAAAATTGAAACTTGGTCGAGCCCTTACTGGGGGGGGCACCCCAATCGCCTGCAAGGTCGCTGGAGAGAGAAGCTGACAGTGGCAGGAAAAAAGAAAGGGTCGCGAAACCGACCTTATTGGCGTCCAGCCTAGAGGCTGGACGCATAACGAATAAAAGACCGCATCGGTAATAAAATCGGTGCTTGTTGTGGAGGGCAGGTCGCGACCGATTTGCGGGGTGAAAAAAACGTGTGTACTCGGTCGTCCCGAAAAGACCGCGAGTGACTTTGTAAATTTTTTTTTTGAAATTTGATATTTCCTGTTGGCATTAATGGTTGGAGTTTGTGTTTTGAGGTAAAAAAAAAAAAAAAAAAAAGAAAAAAAAAAAAAATACATGACTAACCAGTTTTCCGTACCGTTGGGGGAAAAAAAAAAAAAAAATCTCCCTATAAATACAAAACATGAAACCCACTTCATTTTT
>LBNU01000596.1:448046-492318 GCA_014162995.1 Artemisia annua
CGTATCACGATTCGGTTCCAAATGAGGATCTTGTTGGTGATGACGACAACACTATTTCTGAAGAGATGTCACCGGTCAAACCAAAGAAGCGTGCTACAAAGGCTACTAAGGCTATGAAGAAGGCGGTGAGAAGAGGTTCCGATAGACACCGCGAAGTGATTACACGGCCGTTTGGTCAAAAAAGAAGAGATCGCGTTATGCCATTGGTGGTGTGATTCGCTCTGCAGGATAGGTGCAGGTTGGAAACAGCCAAAATTCTAAGGGATTTTTGGGGGAAGAAAGTATGATAACATACTTTTGAAAATGAGGTCGGTGCAGGAGATCGTTTACTCAATTACTAGCAGTGGAAAAATAGGATTCGCCTAGGAGTTGTGCATTTTGTGCCATTTACGGACAACTGTTTTACGAATTTTGAAGGTGGCTGAGAATGATCACACTATTTACCAAAGCGTGTGACGAATATGAATAATGTGCAGCATGCGTTTCATTGGAGCATTGTTGGCAGATTTTTGAAGGACCACGACATATGGGAGCAAAATGGAAGATGGCCCGGTTTTTTTAAACCAAAATGATGGCTCGTAAAAAACCAAGGACTTCTGAAAACGGCTCGGATGTGCCTTGATAATGATAGCTTCGAAAGCAATGAAGCGACCACTTGGGCGGTGAATGCCAGCTAAAAAGTAAAAGGCCCCAAGAAGAAATCGTCGGGGTTTATTGGGGGATGGGTAGCCGAAACATGGCAAACCATTACGTCAAAGGGCAATGGGTAGAAGCAAGGAAGCTTGCAGAATCGAGATACTACAAATGAAGGAAAAAGTGCAGCAAAGGGATAAGGGAGTTGCGCACTGCAGAAAAGAAAGCGGAGCCAAGAAGAGAGAATGATTGAAGTGGATGAAGAACGGCTTGAATTACTTGGACGACAGAAAAAATATCAAACAAGACTCTCTTCTATTTCAACCAATCGACCACCATCTGGCCCCCACATTTCAACAAAAAAAAAATGCAAGAAACTCAAAGACGCGTCAGAGGACAATTACAAGCCTGGAAGATTAGTTTTTAAAGTTGTTATGTTTTAAAAGTTAGTGTTGTAATGTTTTTATTTATAAATAATATGTAACGTTTATTATGAATGGAAATTTTATTTTGTGTTAAAAATGTTTAAAAGAGAGAGAGAAAAAAAAAAAAAAAAAGAACTTGGCCACCCTTATTGTGGCGACTGAATCGGCCTGCAGGTCGCCTGGGAAGAGAAAAACTGACGTGACAGGAAAAAAAGTGCGTCGCGACTCACAGATGGTTTAGTTTATGAGTCGGGTCTCTGCGGCCAACCGCTCGGTCGGTCGGGGTGTCGGTCGCCGGTGACAAATCCTTGGTTTGGGTCGAGTTCAATGATCGGAGATAAACACACAGAAACAACATAAATTATTTCTTTCCCACAATTTAAACACTTTTACTGTTTATTCAATTAAAAAAAGAAAAAAAAAAAAATCTTAGATGAGTGTTGAATTTTTTAAGAACTTAATTTTGAGTAGGAATATTGTTTATTTGTTTATTCAAACTTGAAAGAAACATTAATCTACAGTTTATATTTTTCAAGTTGCATTTTCATATTATATTTTAAATAACTTAATAAGCAGTTTACTGTTGAATGTATAGGGAAGAAGAAGATGTGTGTATATTGTTTCGTTTGGCGTGTGTAAGTAGTTTTTTTTTTTTTTTTTTTTTTTTTTTTTTTTTTTTTTTCCCAACAGATATATTAAAACGGCTAGTTCAATTTTTTATTTTTTTTTTATTTTTTATTTTTTAGCTCAAACACCATAAAAACAATAAATGGCCAACGGTATGATCAAACTTCAAAAAAAAAGTGCAAAACAACTCGGTCCCAATGTCGACCGAATGTTTTTTTTTCACTCCTAACTCGGTCGCGATCCTCTTCCTCCAACAAGGCCGACCGACTTGTATTTGGACGACCGAATCGGTCGATAGGCTTATTGCGTCCAGCCTTATAGTCGTATGAAATTTTGAATACCTTACTGTATTGATTACATTGTAGCACATAAGGTTATTATTTAAAAAAAAATATCTTATTTGATCAATATCCTTGTACATAAAGTGTAGAACCAACCCTAAAGTGACAGTAAAGACAACATACTGGTAAACTAGAGAATCCGACCCGATTACATTATCGGGTTATCGGATTCGGGTCAAACAAACCCGACTAGTTTTATTAACCCGATTAACTCGATCTTACAAGACCTTATCGGGTCGGGTTAACCCGACTGTGCTGCACCTCAGCTGCAAACCACCAACCAAGAGGTTTGTAACTGCTTAATGGTACCGCATTTTCAATATGAGTGGTTGGGTTCACTTTTAACGACATTATATTGTGCAATGCTGTAATTTAATAGTATCTCTACTACATATAAAGAAAAAATATTTTTGCTTAAAACGTAAAAAACTTGTAAACGCGTAATGTTTAATCCCCAAATACCTTTTTAAAACTTAGATTCTTACAAAAATTCAAATAATGTTTCTTTAATGAAATACTGACTTATCAGTATTCCTACTCAAAATTTCAAAAAAATGCATGACAACTTTTTCTTTAATGTAATTTCAAAATAATAAATAAATAAATAAATAAATACGGTTTTCATATCTAATCTCAATATTAATAATTTCTAAAAATTCATCTTCAAACTCTAGTAGTATCAAAACATTATACAGTATTACAACTTCTTTTTATTGTTGTGTTAGATCATAGTTGATAAAATTGAATAACCACAGTATCGTAACTATAAATGTTTGTCACTATAAAATCTCGTTGGTATACACGGGTACTTGCGTAGTATTTATAAAATTAAGGTATGCTATTAAAAGTCTCATATTCCTAAGGGTTGATAAGGTAATTAAATTCAAATTATTAATTGTGGGCTTTAGATTAAAAAGTAGGCGATATTAAAAAGCCCATGATGGCTGCATTATTAGTTCATTACAGATGAAACTTATCAACCAGAAATGACGGTTGTGTTTGGGAGATGGCTTATAAGGGCTTACGGGAGCTTAAACTTTTAAAATAAGTCAGTTTATAAAATAAGCCTTGTTTGTTGCGCGGGCTTATGAAGGTTTTTATAAGTCATAAGCCCAAGCCCATTGAAAGAGACTTATGGGGGCTTATAGCTTGTTAAATTACTTAAATACTCTTCAAGTTATAATGGATTATCACGCAAAAGCTGAAAATATATATGAACTTAATTTGATTTGTTTTTATACGATTTTACATTAATAAGCTTCAGCTCTAACTAATTTGCCAAACAGCCTTATAAAATTATAAGCTCCAGCTTTCGGCTCATAATATAAGCCCCAGCGCCAGCTCCATCCTCAGCCCGTTTCGCTTCTCAATCTTTGATTAGCTGAAAAGCCACAAAAATGTAGAAATTTCATCGTGAAGTCTTTTAGTTTACCTTGATAGAACATAGTGAACTGATCAACTAATGATTTTTCTGTGGCCGAAGTCTAGCAAACTTGTACATACATGCTAAGCATGGATGGCTAAAACTTATAGAGAAATGTCTTTAAAAGATCAATCATTATGTTCCTATAAAATTTAATCCATCAAGCTATTATGGGTTAGATTTCATCAAGATATAGTGAATCGAGGATGAAAATTTCCAGTTATATCTCCTTCTATCTTATCAAGTGTAGGTTTCTTCGTGCATTTGTAAAACTATAAAAGCCATATACCGTATACTAACATCCTAGTGGTGCCTACCAAAAAAATAAGCCGAAAAGGATAAGGATGTATTTCCTTCAAATGGCTAAAATATAAATCGTTTGATTTTCGTAAAACTAGATATTACATTTACAAGTAATTAAAATGCTAGATACCAAAAACAAAGTTGGATACAAATCTTACATGATTAATACTGGTGACAAATTTAGTGTAAAGTGAAAGTCATGGACTCATATCCTTTTAATCATATTGTTACTTGATTTATGTTTCTCATGTTGGTCGTGGTCATGCAATTGGGGCCCATTAGAGAGTCGATTATAACGTTTCAACGATTGATATATTAGAATCACACTGGATGAAGCAAAGTTAAAGTGATCAAGTTCCTTAACATGAAAATGAACTATAAGTAGTGACCATGATGTATTCAGGATTATGAATACGATTTAAGAGTGAACAAATAGTATAAATGGCTTTTGTAGCTGAAAAGCTCTGATACTGTTGCATTTTCTATCGATATACATTAAAGATCAAAGTTATTAATGTGCAACGTTAATTACTAAATAAAACATGTTGAGTGATAAATTTTAGAGCATAGGGTACTCTGCGTGGTCCCGTGCGTTTTCCACCAAAACGCTACCCGACGGTACCAGAAACATCCCGGCCTTCGCGTTTTCCCGTCCTGCGCCCTCACGACCAGTCCAAATGGTCCTTCTCTCTCTCTCTCTCTCTCTCTCTCTCTCTCTCTCTCTCTCTCTCTCTCTCTCTCTCTCTCTCTCTCTCTCTCTTAACACGATGACACAACTTTTTGCATGACGGCACCACTTGATATGAGGGAGGAGTGTTTTGGTGTTATGATGGGTTTTGGTGTTATAAGAAAATTGTTGAGGTGTCACCACTTTTCCTATAACACCAACCCAACGGCACCAACAACACGTTTTGCTCTTAAGATATTGATAAGACTATAAAAATGTTACCTAGTGAATCGACTTGCCTTAACTAGTGTTATTAGGAGTTGAACTTATCTTCAAAGTGGTAAGTATACGATTCAAACTTATGACCTTCTAGTTAAAATACTAATTTGGCTCCTTGTTCGGGTACAATATACTTTGACATTAGTTTATTTCACATCTATTTCACAAAATCATCATAAATGACAACACCTAATAACAATATACGAGAGATATCGTTGCTCATTAACTAAGCAACTGTTGGTAATGAGCTTTCATGAACGCTATGTTAAGGTTTTAGCATTCTAGAACATAATGTTTGTGTAGCAAAGAACGTTTAGATTACGAATTTTGTTTAAACACTCCTATATAAAATACACTAATATATGAAACATTTAGATTTACGTCATATTACACTTTGTAATTACAGACACAACTATGTTAGCACACTCCTTAATAGAAAAAAATGAAAATCATCAAATAGTAACCAAGTTTAAGATCTCTTTTAATTTAGTCACTTTAACATTATTTTGATTGTAAAAACCACTCAAAGTTTGAATACTGCTCAATTCTTGTGAAATTCTTATGTTAGAGTGACTTAATCAGAACACTTCTAAAACTTGATTATTATTTCGTGGTTAATTTTTATGTTAATTCGTACATTAATTGGTTGTACATAAAATTGGTTGGAAGTAGTTAGAGCATAGGATACCCATGGTGTCGTGGAAAAAGTGTTGCCACATCGGCATCTTTTCTCATAACACTGTAATTCACCACAACACTAAAAACAACCCCCATCCTATCACATCAAAATATGGTGTCATGGTGTACCCTACGGCCTACACATAACTCGCTAAAATACAAATACAATACAAACACACACAAAAAGGAATTACGGGACCATTGGGCTTGTTGGGACAACGCCACACCCGAAAACGCGAGCTCCAGTGTGGTTGTGGCGTTTTCCGTTGACACTATCGGGGAAAACGCAAGCCATAGTGCATGGCACCATGGCATATTCAGGTGGTGAATGTTTAAAATTAAGGTACAACATATTAATGCTTATATGGATACTCCACCCACACTAGTTTTAAACAATTTCACAAGATTAAAATTTTTTGAAACTTTGATAATTTTTATGATCGATATAAACTTGAGTGATTAATGCATACATGCATACTTCACCCACACCAATTTTAAACAATTTCACAAAATTAAAACAATTTTGAAACTTAGATAATTTTTATGATCGATATAAACTTGAGTGACCAAATCAAAACACTTATGAAACTTGGTTAACATTAGATCACATATTTCATTGAAAAAAATAACTTTAACTCGTATGACTTAGCCAATGTTTTGAAAACCGGGTTTTTAATCGACTCGGTTGAGTTACTGGTCACCGGTTCAATCGCCAGGTCAACCCGGTTTTCTATTTAAAAAAACTATTTTTTTTAAACGGTTCGACCACCGGATCAATCTGATTTTCTATTAGGAAAAATGAAAAAAAACCAAACCCCGGTCCGGTTTCGAGAACTGGATTGACCTGAGGCACTTAAAACCAGACGGATCTAACCGGTTAACCTGTTTTTAAAAATCCGGGTTTCTTAACATTTTTTTTTTGCCGGACCCGGTTCGACCGGTTCCGGTCGAACCGGGTTTCAAAACACTGAACTTAACAGCTTGTAGTTACTATTGCTAGGTCAAGTAAAAACCGTCAAGCACACAAACTCCAGGGACCAACTCTAAACACTTACCAAAACCTACATCCCAAAAGCAATACAACCACGAAACCTCAAAGAGCAAACAGCGCAATCTAAACCGTGGATAAAGTGGGTCGGCAAATGAACGATCAAGATCAATTCTACACACGTGGAAATCATCTGGATTAAAATCGTATATAAATAGATGTCCAATAGGGCTGCCTCATTCCATTCATCAATCAAACAAACAAACAATCGGCCGCACTTAACCCTAAAAACATTAACAACTCATCTTCTTAATTATCAATCCATCTGTAAGTTTTTATTTTTATTCTATTCTGTTTATGTTTATATTTATAATTATGGATTGCTTTTAATAATTTGGTTGATTTGTTGTGGTGGATCTAGATTTCAATTAATTGAGTTGTTAGATCGGGTTTATGTTTTGTTTATATGTTGAATCTAAGTTACTGTATTATTAATTAATTTAGGTTTAAGGTTTTTTATTGTTTTTTTGTTTGTTATTGATATATGTGATGAGCTGTATAAATTCATTAGTTGTAGGAAGTAGTGAAGATAATAATGATTTAGGTTTCTGTATATGCTAATGGTTCTATATCATTAACATCTAATTGGTCTTTTGTTGTTAATTTAGACTTGGTTTTGTGTCGGCTCCGTTTGGTTTATATGGTTTTGGTGTGTTTTTCTCGGTTTTGGCTCAGTCCGAAACCGAAAATCATAAATATATAGAACTAAAAATCAAATCAAATATGGTCGGTTCGGTTTGGTTCGGCCCTGTTTAATTTGTATCTGTTGATTATTTTCTTTCTGCCTTTCTTTCTATATATGTCCCTTGTAAGCTTATTAGTTACTCTATACTTCTGATAAGTCGACTCTTATGCTTCGTATATTGTGGGTTAGTTGTATATTAGTACGCTGAATATAAGTTGATATCTTAAGTTTTATATTTATGTGTAAATTTGAGCAACTCTATTTGAGAGTTGATATAGAGCTGCTACCCTGTATCTGTTTTAGGGATGCTCATCCGTATTTCCTGTCTTGACGGCCTTATCCGTGTCTTTAAACACACGTCCAATACGTTTGACATCTGTGATAGAACGAGCGATGTTTTCCAGCATGCCAAAAGGCTCTTCAAAGAGTCTTTTGGCGGCTGGAAAGCATCCCTCGTTCCATCATTGGACGTGCGTTTAAAGACACGGCCTTATCCGCGTCTTTAAACACACGTCCAATACGTTTGACATCTGTGATGGAACGAGTGATGTTTTCCAGTTCCCCAAAAGGCTCTTAAAAGAGTCTTTTGGCGAGCGGGAAAGCATCCCTCGTTCCATCACAGATGTCAAACGTATTGGACGTGTGTTTAAAGACACGGATAAGGCCGTCAATACAGGAAATACGGATGATATCCTACCTAAGCTTGGTTCTAAAGACCTAATTATTTGTATAGTTTACTTGATATTTGGATTCACTTGTTTGCCGATGCTATACAATGTGTTTTGATTATTCTGGGATTTGCAAAGCATGTTCTTTTTGCTGTTTACGCATTTTGTTTTTTTTGAGCTATAGCTAATTTACACATGGTTGGTCATGTAATCTTGAACGTATGCTCTATAGTTGGCAAGTTGCAAACCTAGGGGCACTTTAGGTGATACTGCATTTAAGTTGTGTATTTTTGTAATCTGATTGTTCTATGACTTCTATCAATTTAGGTAGATTTTAGCATTAAATGTTTAAGCTTATGTACGTCACCAGTTGAACTAAATAAATATCTTTTATTGTTTCTAACAGATGTATGCTTTTGAGTTCACACGTGACTATTATAGCGATCATTGTTGTGGATTTTTTTACCTCTATGTGATATATGCTTATATTTGGATACTAATTTTGTGTTTGCTATTTTGAAGGTTGCGTTGCTATCTGCTCTCTGCAAATTGCAAGTTGGCGCTGTGAGAAGTTAAAAGTGTCTTTTATGTCCGAGAAGACTATTATTCATTTAGGGTGTATCGGTTTACTGGGCGAGTATTGTCCTATATTTAAGGAGGAAACTCCATTCATCTCGAAAAAAGTTTGTATGCATCGAGCGCCATTTCAGGAACATACTGATTATTCTGGTTGCAACTTGCAGCAACCTTCAGTCTCTATTGCTGAACTTTCTTTTCGTTCACAAAAAACTTTTAATTCAACCCCTATTATTCCCCTGATCTGATACTTGATCTACTGAACCAATCATGGCATTGCAAAACATTGGTGCGAGCAACAGTGATGATGCCTTCTACAGGTACAAGATGCCAAAGATGATCACTAAGATCGAGGGCCGTGGTAATGGCATCAAAACAAACATTGTCAACATGGTTGATGTTGCCAAAGCTTTGGCTAGGCCAGCTTCCTACACTACTAAGTATTTCGGTTGTGAGCTTGGAGCACAATCCAAGTTTGATGAAAAAACCGGGGTTTCACTTGTCAATGGCTCTCACGACACTGCAAAATTAGCTGGTCTTCTTGAGAACTTCATTAAGAAGTATGTTCAGTGTTACGGTTGTGGCAATCCAGAAACTGAGATATTGATTACGAAGACTCAGATGGTCCAGCTGAAGTGTGCTGCCTGTGGTTTTGTTTCTGATGTGGACATGAGAGACAAGCTGACATCGTTTATTCTTAAGAATCCACCTGAAGCAAAGAAAAACTCTAAAGACAAGAAGGCAATGAGGCGAGCTGAAAAGGAACGGTTAAAGGAAGGTGAGGCGGCTGACAAGGCTTTGAAGAAGCTGTCAAAAGATGGAAAGAAGACCAAAGACGGGAAAACCACCTCTTCGAAAAAGAAAGGCAATGGGTCTGATGAGGATCGTGTTTCTCCAACTGTAAGCCAGGCTGGTGACAAGGATGATACTGAGGAAGATGACGATGATGTTCAATGGCAGACTGACACATCAGCAGCAGCGGCTCGCCAGCGTATCCAGGAACAACTCAGTACCGTGACTGCTGACATGGTTATGCTCTCTACAGAGGAGGAGCCAGTGAAGAAGGTGACCAAGCATGTTGTTGAGGAGAATTCCAAATCTGCTAATGGCAATGGAGTTCGCAAAAGCCTAGTTGACACTGCCAAGGAGAATCTGAAGAAGGGTGTTGGTGCAAAGGAGCTATTGGCATCACTGTCGGGCTCGCATCAGGAAAAGGTGAATGCTATTTATGAGGCTTTGCTGGATGGAGTTGAGAAAGGGTTTTCGAAACACGTGCTTAAGAAGAAAAACTATTTAGCAGCTGTTGTGGCAGAAGGGGAGGATTCACAGTTGGTTCTTCTACGGGCTGTTGAGGAGTTTTGTGGGAAGGCAAACCCGGCTGCAGTGAAGGAGGTGCCACTTGTTCTGAAAGCACTTTATGATGTTGACATTCTGGAGGAGGAATATGTTGTGAAGTGGTATGAGGAGGGATTGAGTGGTGGCAACAAGAGCTCCCAGATTTGGAAGAATGCTAAGCCTTTTGTGGAGTGGCTTCAGAGTGCCGAGTCTGAAAGCGAAGAAGAATAAAGAGGTTATGCTGCTTTATCTTGTCTTGTCTTATTTAAATCAGTTATGTTTTATGGTGTGTGGGATTGTTATGCTCCGAGAGTGACTTTTAAATTGTCTTGTTTTTTCTTAATGTTGGATGTTAGAACCTGGTATGGAACAATAAATTGTGGTTGTGTTTGTTAATTTGTTTCTGTTCTGTCTTGTCATCATGGCTTTTATGTTTATATTAGTTGGTATCGTATTGTGATGTTTGGGTTTCCGATCTTGCTGCACAAAGTATTAACAGATTATTCATATATTAGGTATACAAACAATACAATGGATTGATGTGTGTGCATCATTCCAGTTTATGATTTGGATTTTGTGCTTCAGCTTGTCCGTTGGGGACTTGGGGGCGAAGGTTTATGTATGGTCTTTTTTTTGTATTACAAATTGCGAATCCACAATTGCTCATGCATACTTCTTGAGGCATGTTACCAAATACCTTTTGGTTGGCTTCTTTTTCATTATGAATTTCATCAAAAACTTTTTCATATCATGAATTGCAGAAAACCCTTTTATGTAAGCACTATTATATATATGACAACCCTTCTAAAACATGACAGGCAATCATGACTTAAATATTTCATGGTTGCATATCTCGTCCTACCCGAACACAAAATCGTCGTTCATTATTGTACTTTTTATCAAACAAACGATAGGATTCTATATAAATCGACTTTTGTTATATCAGACTATCAGTATTGGCATTGAGTGCAAAAAAACATTTTTGAAAGTATGAGCTACAACCTGGCACCTTTATCCACCGATTTCATTTTCCACCTTTTTTTACGCTCTTCCATACCACCCTCTTTCCCTAGAATGTCTGTCCAACCTTTTCACCTCAATAATCATCTCCAAACAAATCGTTATATTGGTCACTAACATTCTCGTATCCTCTTCTAGAATCGCCAATTCAAATCCCAAAATTGTACTAATATTTTAATCGGACCTGTCATTGGAAAAAGAGAAATTCTTGAACACCCGAGAGTAAACAATGAAGAATGAGCAGACTTAGGGTGCGTTTGGTATGTTGCCGTGAATCACAATGGGTATGAGTTTGATAGTAGTAGTGGGCCCCTCACCTATGATAGAGCCATACCTCCCCTTTTTAACTCTTATGGAGTATGGATAATATCCATGTTTCATTCCCATATAATGTGGGCCTCTCATCTTAACCAAACACTTATAATCATTACCACTATGATTCCTCATTCCCATAAAGGATACCAAACGCACCCTTAGAAAAGAGATAATTTATATATCAAAATTTTCCCGCCTACCTAGAAGCAAATCTTCACCACTCATTGGTCTATTGAGAAAAAAAAGGAGGACAATAATTAATATTTTTGTTAAAAATGCATTTACACTCATCTATTTATAACTTAAATATCCTATAAATCGTTAATCGTTAGACAAAAAATTTATAATGTTGTGATGGGCATTTTATTGTCTTTGAATAAACACTTTCACAACGAATTATATTAAAAATATTTTCTGAAAGATCATACATTGTTTATTACTAGATGTGTACCCGTGGATAGCGATTGAATTTATAACGGTAAATAGTTATAGTTGAGATATTATAGTTAAATGTTCTGTGCAACGTTTAACAATTGACGTTGGCATGTCTTCAATATCATTTTAGATGACAATAACATCATACCAGTTCTAATTTAACAAATTGAAATGAAATTATAAAAAGAAAAAAAAAAAAGAAAAAGAAAAAAGAGTTCATATCCGGTAGTTCTAAAAACAACATTAGTTTTAGAAACATAAACTTTATTTAAGGCAATTATTTCAAAAACTATTTTTAGGGATTAAACATTACTCATTTTGAAGGGTTTTTTTTTTTCTTTTTTTTTTAAGGAAAAACATTTTTGCATTATACGTAGTAGTGATATGGTTGGTGCAAATAAGTATTTGGTCATAGGCATTGTTTGGTGAGACGTTTATAAGGGCTTATAGGGGCTCAAGCTATAAAATAAGTTTTGTTTGTCACACAAACTTATGGAAAGTTTTATAAGCTGTAAGTCTCCATAAGCTCAAGTCTATTGAAATTGGCTTATAGGGCTTATAGCTAGTCAAATTACTTAAATACCCTTCTAAATATAATGGATTATCACGCAAAAGCTAAAAATATTTCTGAATTTAATGCAAAGTATTTTTATACGGTTTTACATNTTTTTATTAGTCTTTAAAATTGTAATTTTTTGATAGGAATAGCCTAAACAAAAAGAAACGGGGTTGTTTTTCATTGGAATAGAGGCCCATTGACACAATCCCATTTCTTTTTCTCTTACTTTCCTTTGGTCAACAATCAACAAAAGTTCTCGTTTAGTCGTACAAGAAGGCCTATCTTTCTGTATGAGAGGAATCCTTTATTCTCAATTAAGATGCCGTATAAATTCATACTAAAAGAGAGTTAACATGAGAATTAGTCTCAACTTTTTCTACAACCACTTTTACGGTCATACATGTTGAAGATGAAAGTAAATTTACTTGGACCATAGACTCTTTTCGAGAACCAAGATTCCAAAAACATAATTAAATAGGACAAAACCAAATTCGTAGTTGTCAATATGCAAGGATCATTTATGCAATTTACTCTAATTAAATTGTGGAATCTTCTTCCTACAACCTGGCAGAAAATTGCCATAGGACGTAGGTTGCTTTTGAACTTTTCGCCTCACCAGTTTTACAGCATAAGCTATTTGAAAGAGTTAACCACGTAAAAGGATTCTTGGCCAAACATAGCCGTATATTAAGGTGTGTGAGGCGTGTAACTACATAAGACTTTCTAATTATAAGGCCTTAAAATTTGTATGTATTTATCTTTATATATGCACTAAAAGTGATCACAAATATATGAATCCAGAAGTTGTATAAAAAAATTGCGAGTAGAAGCACTTTTAAATGATTATTTCACATTTGAACTTTTGTTTTTGCTGTTAAACTGAATTCTGCACAATGCCTCCACAAAGAGTTTGCCTTGCGGCCAAACACGTACAATAACATATAAGAACTCGTGCTTATGGTAAAATAAACATTGGTTTTTAGGAGTTTATAATTTTATCATAATAAAACTGGAGAATTTTCATAATTTGTAGAAAAAATAGTCCTAAATTATCACAAATTTTTCTAAACTTGTTCACCGAACATATCCTTTTTATGTAGAAAATCAGGTTGCATATAAAACTCACAACAAGAAATAGATTGAGTTGGATGAACTTGTTTCGAATAACTATGAACATAACTCAAAGAATGATTTATCTTTTGATAATATGCTTACTTTTTCTACCCATTCTTCTACATGCCCAAATAATGATTAGCTCTTATGACATTTGTAAATGTATGATTATTTTGTTCTTCAAAATAAAAACATACAATAGCTACAAATGTCAATCATTCTCTCAAAACTCAAAGGAACCAACTTTTTCCTTTAAAAACAAAAGAAAAAAAAATTAAATTGGGACACCAATACTACATTCGTTGTAATTTAGATACCAAGACTTGTTCAACTGTTACTATTTTATTCATTAACTTATTCTAGAAAACTTTGACAAACTAATACCTTAGAAATTTTTTTTTTACCTTTTTTTTAAGCATATTTTTAGTAAGACTGCAGGAATAACATGAATAGTCAATTAGTCATATTGATAAAATCGACTATAAACAGCTGAAACATACGTATAACCGCGTTATAAGTCGACAACATTAAGACATTTATATATTTCATGGCTGCGTATCTCGTCCTACTACGCGAACACAAAATTGTCTTACATTATTGTACTCTTTTGTTGTCCGTATCAAACAATCGAAAGGATTAAATATGTGTACACGCTTTAAAAGATGTGACACGGCTGTCACGAGTCAAATGATATGTTTTTATGTTTATATGGTTTAAATTTTATATCGATAAAATAACAAGATAATTTTTTAATCGTGGGTTATTATGCGATTATAAATATTAACTATTATTTGATATTGAACTTGTAATAGTGTACAACTGTGGTTTTTCTTGATAAGTACTTCTTTTCGCATAATTAAGTTCTACATTATATATTTTATGAATACAGATGTTTACTCGATCGTATTGTTTGATATGATGTTTATTGGTATTGTCGATCGTGATATTAAAACCTTTTTGATTCCTAATGAGACAAGAACATTCACAATTTTTTTAGGATTATCAAAAGGATCTTGGCAGAGATTCATTTGACCGAGTATACCAATTTTATAGCCTTACCTATTAGCAATTGTTTCATTCTTTGGTTTTACATGTTACCTAAACCATTTTTTTTATAGCTCAGTTAGACACGTTTCGGACATACATTTATGTCCATAGCAACACAATTGAACCTTCAATCCATAATTGCTATCGAAGTACCTACCACTAGCCCAAAGACCCATTGGTAATGCAATTTTTACTAAAGTTCTAGTATAATTTTTAGTTACATACCAATTTGAAAAACTTTACGACTGCCGCTCCTATATTGTCACCTATAACATAAGATCCACTGTACTTAATAACTCTTCTCTTATCAAGTAGTGTAATTTTTTGTCAATTTTCATGAACATTTTGAGCTGACCATATTGAACAAGATCTATTTGTTGAAGCATGATGTTCTAATCAGGAGCATAGCTAGTATGGTGACTAGCGGGTGTCGGATCACCCCTAATCAGTCAACTTTATTCATTAGTTATATAGTCCATAAGTTAATTTCTTAAATACTAATTACAATTAGCCCTTCTTATTTCCATTAAAATTTCGAATAACTAAACCAATCAGATGCAATGTCAAAAAAAATTTACTTGTCCAATCAATCTTATCTAACTTAGCTTAGTTCTAGTTATTTATTGTTGTAAGTTTTACGATAAGTCGGCTCCCATTAACTTTAAATTCTGGCTCGGTCCCTGATTCTAATGCATCTACATGTTATTTATGTACTAATGCATCTACATGTTATTTATGTACTAGTTATTCATGCAAAGGAATAGCTAACCTATTTTGTAAGATAAGATAAAAAGTACAATAATTAACTTATAATACAAGTACGAAACCGTCACATGGGCTGCATTAAACCACATTATTGTTGGACTATGCTCGTTTATATGGCAAGTCGTGTGCATAGTAATATTTAAAATAGAGCTGGCAAATTGGGTACATGTTAGGACCTGTTAAGGGAAAAAATGTACTATGCAATTTTTTTATTTTTTAAAATAATTGTTTTTAGTATTCTAGGGTTCAATATTTAACTTTTTTGATACATAAAACGTATAACTGTTATACTCAAACCACCAAAACCAAGTGTTAAACGAGTCGTTTTCATGTTTGAAACTTATGTTATTCGCACGCTCCGAACCTGTTAAGACACGATTTGCCAGCTCTAATTTAAAAGAAACATTGCCAACGTACGTTTATGATATATTACTCGTGTGTTGTCCTAACCAAACCATTAATTAGATTAAAAAATGCAACCATTTGCACTATATAAATACTAAATGCAATTCAAAAACAGCTAAAACACCCTAACCTCTTGTTCATCATACACAAAGCAATCAATTAAAAGATTTCCATAGAAAGTTATAAACACCTCTCAAATCTATCAAGAACGGAGAACACGAAGATGTCTACAACTATACCTTCTTTCGCGCATGTAACTACCACTTTGTCGATTCATAAAGTGCGTAGAGCAAGCACACGTTTAGATATTCGGGCTCATGGCTTTAGAGACGAAGGTAAACAAATGTTTCTTGATAATAAACTTGGTTATGGTAGAATATTGTACGTGCATGATCAAAGTGTTATTAAATGTACATATACGTTGATGTATGTTTATATAAATGTCTGCTGATCNGAAATAACAAGATAATTTTTTAATCGTGGGTTATTTTGCGATGATAAATATAAACTATTACTCCGTATTTGATATTGAACTTGTAATTTGAAGTTCTTAATAGTGTACAACTTTGGTTTTTCTTGATAAGTACTTTCTTCGCATAATTAAGTTCTACATTATACATTTTTCTCCTTTTCTGGGTGATTAATTTCTTAATATTTTATGAATACAGATGTTACTCGATCGTATTGTTTTAATTATATGGTGTTTATAGGTAATGTCGATCGTGATATAAAAACCTTTTTGATTCCTAATGAGACAAGAACATTCACAATTTTTTTAGGATTATCAAAAGGATTTTGGTAGAGATTCATTTGACCGAGTATACAAATTCTATAGCCTTATCTATTAATTGTTTCATTCGTTGGTTTTACATGTTACCTAAACCATTTCTTTTATAGCTCAGTTAGACACGTTTCGGACATACATTTATGTCCATAGCAACAATTGAACCTTCAATCCATAATTGCTATCGAATAGTACCTACCACTAGCCCAAAGACCCATTGGTAATGCAATTTTTAATAAAGTTCTAGTATAATTTTTAGTTACATACCGATTTGAAAATCTTTACGACTGCCGCCCCTATATTGTCACCTATATAGAACATAAGATCCACTGTACTTAATAACTCTTCTCTTATCAAGTACTGTAACTTTTTGTCAATTTTCATGAACATTTTGAGCTGACCATATTGAACAAGATCTATTTGTTGAAGCATGATGTTCTAATCAGGAGCATAGTTAGTATGGTGACTAGTGGGTGTTAAGTCACCCCTAATCAGTCAACTTTATTCATTAGTTATATAAGTTCATAATCTAATTTCTTAATACTATTTACAATTAGCCCTTCTTATTTCCACTAAAATTTCGAATAACTAAACCAATCAGATGCAATGTCAAAAAAAATTTACTTGTCAAATCAATCTTATCTAACTTAGCTTAGTTCTAGTTATTTATTGTTGTAAGTTTTACGTTAAGTTCGGCTCCCATTAACTTTAAATTCTAGCTCGGTCCCTGATTCTAATGCATCTACATGTTATTTATGTACTAGTTATTTATTAAAATTGACATATAGAGTTACTAGATCACAATAGCTGAAAACATAAACCACAAATAACTTACCAGATGATACTGACATATAACCTTTTCAAATAAAATTAACAATGATTCATGCAAAGGAATAGCTAACCTATTTTGTAAGATAAGATAAAAAGTACAATAATTAACTTATAATACAAGTACGAAACCGTCACATGGGCTGCTTTAAACCACATTATTGTTGGACTATGCTCGTTTATATGTCAAGTCGTGTGCATAGTAATATTTAAAAGAAACATTGCCAACGTACGTTTATGATATATTACTCGTGTGTTGTCCTAACCAAACCATTAATTAGATTAAAAAATGCAACCATTTGCACTATATAAATACTAAATGCGTTTCAAAAACAGCTAAAACACCCTAACCTCTTGTTCATCATACACAAAGCAATCAATTAAAAGATTTCCATAGAAAGTTATAAACACCTCTCAAATTTATTAAGACCGGAGAACACGAAGATGTCTACAACTATACCTTCTTTCGCGCATGTTACCACTTTGTCGATTCATAAAGTGCATAGAGCAAGCACACGTTTAGATATACGGGCTCATGGCTTTAGAGACGAAGGTAAAATAAATGTTTCTTGATAATAAACTTGGTTATGGTAGAATATTGTGCATGATCAAAGTGTTATTAAATGTACATATACGTTGATGTATGTTTATATAAATGTCTGCTCATGTGTGAGTTGAATATTTTGACAGGAAGATCGAGTAATCATGTGGACTCGAGTATGAAGCTTTTGAAAGATAGGATTGAGGTGATGAGAACGAAAGAGAGATTGGAGAAGAGTTGTAGGCCGAATGGTTGGGACTATGACTTGAATTACGTACGCAAACCTAAAAAACAACCGGAATATTTACAAACGATGGCCTTAATGTTTGGCACGTCTAGTTTACCGATTCTCATTGGCACCTCTCTTCTATACATTTTTTCCGTCATCATTCATCTTAACTTATAAACACCCGAAACCAAAACCAAAACGAGCATTTTACCCAAAACCAATTCAAGAAATTAAGGAATCAGCAATCAGTTAATGTGTTTTGTGTTGTTCTGACGTTAGTCGATAGACAAATGTTTTTTTTTTTGTGATAGTAGATTTTGTAAATAGATTGTAGCATATATTCCTGTGTATCGTTTCGTAGTTCATGAAAAATAGGTTAATTTTCTCATGATTTAATTCATTTTTCTGTATAATTATGTTTGTTTAATATATTTTTTAAGACATGTATCTTGTTTTTTAGCTAATGACCTTTCATAATTTTTTCAACCCTTTCTGTTTCCTAGAAGTCAAGGTACTTGGAGACTCGTGACTTAGCAACTTAAATTAAACCTGGGTTAGGGAAATTTAAGTTGAATACTTAATGATTCCTTGCCAAACCAAATCTTTTATATATTTATATAATAAAAAAATCACATTACTTAAAAATATTTTGCTAAAACAACCTTATTGAAAAGAAAATTCGAAACAAACAGGTTGCATTATTTTAACACGTGACAATATCGACCATTCTTATTAGTCAATTGAAAATCAAAACTGAAAAAAATAGTCAAACTTTGATAAATTTGACAGAGACAAGAAACTTAAAAATACAAAAAAAAAAAAAAATAAAAAAAATAAAAAAAAAAAAAAAAAAACAAAACTTATACTTTTCATATTTGTACATATCTTCATCTCTATCTACTTTAAGTTTTGTTCAAACAAGTACTAATATATTAAAGACAATCTAAAGTTTTAAATTAATGTGTAATATTATAACATTGTTAATTTGTTTTGAATAAAAAAAACCAACAATGTCTATAAACAGACGACCAAGTCCATATCAATATTGTAAACTTGCTCTGTTAAAAAAAATATTGTAAACTTGGTTTTGCACAAATATGGCATGGGTACGAAGATAATAATATCATATTGCAGGCCAATAAGGCAATAAATCATGAAAAATACGTTTGTGCTACAGGACAAACTTACACCATATATGTAATTCAAATAGCTGTAAATTACTAGTTGAATAAAAAAACACAAAATTGTTATGAATATTAATACCGGGATGAATAATGCAATTCTCATTCTCTCTATTTTCATGTTATTCATATTTATTTTTAGCTTTGTTTTTTATTGTTTCACAACAAGTTATCAACACAAAAGTTTTATATATAAAAGAAATAATAATAATAATAATAGTTAAAAAAAAAAGAAAAAAAAAAGGACGATTCAGTGTTAATGATTCTCAATCATGTTGCTTTATGATTATAATAATATCATGATTGATTTATCTTCTTGATAATAGCCTTGTTCTTTTGGCTGTGTTTGGTTAAGACTTAAGAGTTTGATTCATGATTAAACATTACTTATTTTAATCTTACCTACTTGAAGAGTTCGTTGAGGATTTTATAACACTGTATCTAGGTGACTAGGTTTTGTTTTATAATTTATAATCATACTAGTAACATGTTTCATGATCATATTTCTAAAACTTGTAAATCATTGTTTATGAAAATTCATTATAGGGATTATGTATCAAAAACCCGTTCAACTATTAAGCATTTTACTTTAAAGTCATTTAAAAAAAATAATAATAATAAATAAAAAAAAGAAAACAAAAAAAAAAACAAAAACTTATTAGCCACCTATTTATGTGTTTGTTTTTCTTTATATCAACCTCAATCAAATTCTACCGGGTATTTATACAATTCAAGAATAACGTTAACTTTAACATATCAACACGACAAATTAGTTGTTTAAACATTATAAGTTGAGTATTTTTTCGTGTCATTTACCCTCTAATTTTTCAAAAGTTACACTGTAATGGCATAGTTAGGATTTTACGAGTAACAAACTAGTTGTTTAAACATTATAAGAAGACAAAATCAGTGTAGACTTTTAGGGCCTATGCAGTCCGCGTACTGACCCGTAATAAACATTTGTTATACGGCTGCATCTTTAGTTTGACCAAAACAACATACCGTAAGTTTTGTTTGGAGTAAAATATACATGGTCTTGTAGTTTTTCTCAAATTTCATATTTCATCTTAAGCACTAAAAAATCTACATTTGGTTCCCAAGANAAACCTCTTGTATGTTATGCTTGGCTATGAATTGAAGTGTTTTATGACTTATCATCCATTATGCAGAATTTACCTCACTGTAGTATTTTTCACACTTCCAGGCTCAATATGACTGATCAAATGTGTTCTGGCTCAACATCTCGGACACGTAGGTATTTCAGGGTCAAATACTTAAATGTGTTTGAAATCAGCATAGACGCAAGACAAAGTGATCATTATTGTACGGTTTCTATCATGTAAAGGAATTAAAAATGGATCTGTTGCGCGGTTGCGCCCGATAATGTGGGATACAATTCATCTAAAAGGCTATGAATCAAGACCCAATGCCAATACTATATGGAAAGTGCTTGCTAAATTAGATTAATGAAAAACATTATAATAGTGTATTGCATCATACCAAGAGTTTCATATTAGAAAATCCATCACGATCTACAAGGCTTTGAGTAAGGTCGACTGATGACATCAAATAAGTACATATTATTATCATCATTTATCATATTTATTTGACTTGTTTTATTATATTATCTATGAGAATCGATACTTAATTGTTTACTTTAGTAATTCTCAGGTAAAAATAAGCAATTGGTGAAACTTGGCGATTTTGGACGAATTATGGAGCAAAACAAGCAAGATGTCAAAAGTCTACTGAAATCCAGAAGATGCGTCGTATCTCTATCAACAGATACGCCGCAATATCATACTTAGATGAATTCGAAGGCCATTGTCTGACTTTGAAGAATGCGCCGCATGTAATTCTTCCATGCGCCGCTTATGAAACTTTGGTCAACGAAGAAGATCAAGCTTGTTCTACTCCAGATACGCCGCATCATGCTTCTGACATACGGCGTATTACTATCCAGACTTCACCAAATACAATCCAAGATACTGAAGGACATGCGCGCATAAAAGATCAAGATACGCCGCATCTGAAGACGGTGTACGAATATTCCAGAATATAATAATCTTGGCTCCCACGCGAAGTTACCTCAATGTGCCGCATCTACTTACTCGATGCGCCACATCGTACCCTCAGACAGAAACTACAAATTTTGTGTGAAACAAAACCCTAAGGAGACGAATTCAGTCGTACAAGCATCACAAGACACACCCCAAACGAAGATATTAGAGCTGTAAGAAGGTCCTGCATGTATTTAATTTACTAAGTAGTTTTGTTTTATTGTAATAGTACGCTTTAATTCATCAAAATTGATGGGCTTGTGGCCACCATACTGCTCCCCTTAAAATTGTTTTCCCATTAATTAAAGTTTATATGATGATGTTTTGGTGACTTATATATGTGCATTGATAACCTATGTGTCTAGCTGAGCCTGTGGGCTGCCATACCTGTTCCTCGCTTATTTATCTAGTGTCTAGAAAGTACGATAGACATAAGTGATCATTAAGAGTTTACTCGCCTATATAATGAGATCCAATGAGACAGATTAGATTACGATACGCTTCATATTAAAACTAGCAATAAAACAAGTGACAAGCTGCTTAACTATCAGGACAGGCCTTCTTCTGCTTCTATTATCTATCTGTGTACGCGTTGCTATTCGCTGATTCGTGCTCATTAGTTTATTTACTGTTTATTAAAACCAAACTGTGCCAGTCTCTCAGGCTGAACTTCCTTTCGTTAGATTAGACTGTTAAACTAACTTAGGATATTAAAATACTGATTAGGTTAACTAGATAATACGTTCCACTCTTAGTAATCGACACTCTACTTACCATTATATCCATACTGACCGGGTACACTGCTCGTTAAGTATGTGTGTTATTGATAAGTCGGCGAAATATAAATTTAAAACTTGAGTAGGTATTAATACTGTTAAACCGCAACGACACATCACGCGCATCATCGATCAATGGCTCCGCTGTTCCAGATAGATCAGAGAACCTATATTTATTAACATAAACAATTAGGTTCTATTAATTAGAAATGTATGCACGAACAAGACTAACATTACCATACCAAAACTAAGAGTTTTCTCATATATATAGCCATTATAGATACTTCAAATATGTTAGGCAAAGAATGAGTGAACTATAGAAGAAAGACAAAACAAGAATTAAATGGTAGGGTATCCGCATACAAAGATAAATACCCTTGCTTAGCAAGCTCTTGAAGCAGCAGTCCGTTGCCAGTTCCAACATCAAGTACGCTCCAAGCTGCTAAATCTATCTCACCTTGCTCAGAATTGTCACCGCCATTTTGCACTCGCTTCTGGGACAGGTCAACACATATACCCTTTGTCCAGGTAGCAACCATCTCCATAACATCATCACCAAACCTACAAAACAACATTAATATTCCAAATCATAAATGGAAATAATAGTCGCTTTTTTGCGATAAGGCAACCCCAATCATTTTTATGCTACCCAAATTCCACAACTATAACTAGTAGTCAATGAGCACAACTATAGTTATACAAACAAGTTTCGACAACTTACCATACTTCACCACTCACCAGCATGCCCATGCTCACGAAAATTTGTCAATTCTTCTGAATATGCCGAGTCCGAGTAACTCTGAAACCCCAGCATTGATGTTTCAGCATCAAGTTCTTCCTTGTCAGAACTATACATACAAAACAAACAGAAATTCAGCTATACATAAAGCCAGCACTTCGCAGTAAATATCAAAACAAAGTCCATCTACACATAAACTTCCATTAAAGCATGAAAGCACTAATAAAAGGTATTCATTACCATACAAAGAACACACAAAAAATACTAGCCTAAAACATTTACCAAAACACGTAAAACTTACGAAAGAAAATCATAATGACAGTAAATACAAACTTTCAACACAAAAATACAGTCTTCAAACTCCATTCACCCACTCTTTTAACAAAAACGCAATTTCAACCAAAAATAACTTAAAGGCGTTTGTAGACAAAAATACAAACCAACACTCCGTCAACAATATCACTTTCATCATTTGTTTCCAAAACCATAACAATAAATTCTAAATTATCATGAAAGAACATTCATGCAAAAAATGAAAACCATCATGCTTATTAGATGATATCGAAACACTGTACCCATTCTAAGACATTAGATCAAACATAGATGCACAATGCTTAAAAAAACAACTCATTATCAGCGAACATAGTATTCATACTAAAACATCAACAACTTACATTATGCCCATTTAATAAACAACCATACATAACAGACCCATTAACCTACACCCTAAAACCTAAAAACTCCCTAAACACGTAGCTACATACCATCAACAAAACAACATCCAAAAACCAGCAACCACATCCCCAACACATAGACCCTTCACAGAGCCAACACGGCAACACCATTGCAGCATATAGCGACGTCTCTCACGAACACGAATGCGCGCCTCAGCTAGCATAATCTTCAACCGGTTTTCTTTCTCCAACTCACATGCCAGTATCTCCTTCAGATAGCCAACAGACTTCACAGCGTGAATGCAACTCTTTAAAACTTCCAGCTCCCTGATCAAATCTTCACTTTGTCGGATTCGCTCCACCATTTGCAGGCAACCGGTTTCAAGCTCCACCACTGACTGCTCCGCTTCGAGGACCTCCGTCTGAAAACACACATACATCTATTCTCTTATAAGAGTAGAGTTTGTAGCAAAAGAGAGTTCATCTAGTAAAACTAGATGCCCAGCCATCAGATGAATACCTAATAAGTATACCTTTTCTCTTAAGACAAAAACCCAAAGATGGGAAGTAAAAAAAAATGAAATGGAATCTTTAAATAAAGGGTGCGCAACCAACAAATCAGGCTAAAGACAATAACGGTAGTCAAATCGGTTATCATTATACCGTGTTCCAAGATAGCATGCATTAATTCCATGTATTACAACTCAAAACATAAGACAACAAATAAAATACCCCACCCACTGAACTTATAACCTGAAGTAAAAAGCTTATAAAAAAAACTATATAGACAACAAATATGAACAAAAAACGTATACATAATCTCATGTATTACAACTCAAAACCCCGTCGCAACTTACGAAAACAAACTTCTAAAAAGCCATGCATAAGTCGTATGAAAACGATTTACAAACAACACTTATACAAACACTTTAAAAAAATACATAAAATTAAATTTTGTTACACAAAAGTAACGCAAACTAAAACCAACACACGGGTGCCATCCACCATGTTATTATCAAACGATTTACAAACAATACTTATACAAACACTTAAACAAACTGGTTAAATACATAAAATTTTGTCACACAAAAATCACGCAAACCAAAGCCGAAAAGCCCTGCCACAATGTGCGGGTGCCATCCACCTCGTTATTATCAAGCGTTATGAAAAGGAGGATGTGTAACAAAACTACTAACACACCATTACATGGGAACTGAAACTTGGAACAAGAGTGTAATATACTCCTTAAGTGTCTTTTCAGGAAAGGTGAACCCATCATTGTACTTGTAAGCCACTTCTATCATTCGTGCAAGATTAACAATTGGGGCAAGTAAATCCATTGGGACCTCCCTCGGCTTTAGACATCCCTCATTTATATCTTTCCAGGCATTTTCAACCATTTTCTTCAGTTCTTCGATAGCTACAGTTTCTGACACCCCATTGGTCTTGATATATGCATCTACACTTGTGGCTGTTGGAGCTCTTTCACGTTCAAACTTCACATGAATGTTTCATGTTAGACTACAAATGCTATTTCACATTTCCTAGTCGTAAAGAAATATACAATACTATGGTTTACTTCATAAGAACAACAAAAAAATATTGTTATTTTTTTGTTTTTCATATATATATCGACGTATTTGACAATTACATTACATCAAAAAACCATTGAAACAAACTCCATGAGTTTTTATGAAACGTACTCCATGCAAGAAACTGAATACCGTGAATGGTTTATGCAGCAATTTTTTTTCGCACTTCATTTCTTAGTATCATTTTCTTTTTGTTGGAATGTATAAGCATTGTCATAAAAATTTATATATATTTGCAATATAATCACAGGTTAAATAGTGTTGTTCTATTCTTTTGTACCTCAAAAGTCATCACATCATCACTTAGTCTTGAAATTAACTCTGAAGCGGTCATTATAGGAGGATGACTAAGGTACCAAGTGAAAGCCTCTTCAGTGACAATCTTGCCCATACCGATCAAGGAAGATTTACAAAGCAAGTCATGTGTAGAAGTAGTTAAACCAATCTTTATATACTCTTCAAAAGATGGCACCTCTCCGCTATGTCTCCATTCGGCTTCTTTTAGGTAGCCTCTAGCTATTTCTTGAAACTTTGTAACCACAGAAATGATGGCAAGTTAAAAACATATATAAACAGACCCAAATAATTAGTAGGATTTTTCATCAAAGCAAATGTGCAATCAGATCATACCGCTTGCTTTGAAGCATCAACAAGATGTGCTTTTCCTTCTTGAGATACTTGTTTGTTGAACCCAACATACTCGTTCAGCAATATTTCATAAAACGGTTTAATATATTCTGGAAGACGCTCCATCGCGCTAACGTCCCACCTAGGAAGAAATAAAATTGTTTACCCATGCATGCATTATTTCATCATAAATTAGACCAACATGATTCGGATTAAAATTTTGGGACGTGCCAAATACATCAAGCTGATTGATGCAACGGAATATAATATTCTACTCGATAGTAAATAAAGAATACCTATTTATGGCATCAGTAAGAAGTCGGATCTCTTCAATAGTAGCATATGCATCATATGTGTCATCTAACACCAACAAAAGCAATATGATTTTTGTTGTAATGATACGGGCTTGCGAGTAATAAGGTTCGAAGAATAATGACAATATCCATAGGTAGAGCTCAGGTACTCTGTCTCTTACGTAAGGAGTTATAAATTGGAAGTCCATGTCTTTCCACCACCTAAATGAAAAGTATAAATATTTATATAGTCAGAATTGCATATTCCCTTTCAAAACAACTTGAAGGCTCAATAATCGAAGTTAACATACAGTCATCTCCCAAAAGGAACTTGTTGTATAATTTCTCTCTTTTAGCAACAAATACTAAGCAACTTACTTTGAGACAATTCGAAGTTCTTCCTTATGCAGTAGTTGCAAATAGTTGAAATGCACCTTGGCAAGCTTTACTAGCGAGTCGTATCTTGAACATTCTTCTTCAAAATGAATCAAAAATAGCCTTGCCTCTACCATCGGATGCCCTCGATGAACGGGTGTTTCTAATGCGTGTTTCACTTGCTGGGCAAGATTGCGTTCAAGTGTTTTTTCTAAACTCTTAATAAGTTGAGCTTCTGTGAATGAAAATGCTTCATCTAAAAGAGATTCTTCCCTTATTCTCAATTGGGCAGACTCGTAGAAAGTTAGCATACCCTTCACATCCGCAACAATGTCTTCCTTAAATGCACCCGTCTTACAATCCTTAAATTTGTTAAACACGTCTACATAATCACCATTAAAAAGTTATTTGCACCATAACAAAACCATGAAATGACACCTACTTCTAAATCTTGTTTAAAAAAATTCTATGAGTGACTTACCACAAGATAATTTGTAACCATGGGTTCTAAAAACTTGAAAGTGAACAGAAATTGTATAAAGATCTGCTTCTTGGTAATCTATTAAGTTAAGCTCATTGAAAAGTCTATCGAGTTGGCCATCAATTTCTTCCACAAAAAGATATGTCAAACCAAGACGATACACAAAATAAATCAAATTCAACTTCTCATTTATATCAATAGTTGGGTCGATTATCATTCTTCTAAGTTGTTCTTTAGGCTCCTCCATGGTTTTAGCAAATGTTTGCATTTTCTGGAAAAGGAAACATGCAAAGAACCCATTAAAAAAACACGTTTCAAAGCAACATATGTGCAAGTGTGTAGGTGACATGTTCATATATATAATCCAAAGTGAAATCTTACTGAATTGTCGAGAACGAATGATAGGAAGCAATCACCCCAGATTGAAGGGGGGAATTTCGCCAAAGGACGCACATGCTCAATGGTGGTTTTTGTATTTACTTGGAGGTTAGCATTCACATCAACAGTGGCCATTTCTTGAAGGCGTACTAATTACTTCAATCTCAAACTCTTGTTTGTCTGCCACGATTGCTTGGATATCTATTAGTATTTATAGAGTACGTATGCTCTCTCATGCATGCATGATGGTTTAAATAAGGAATTATTGTAGCTAGAATTCAGGGGCGGAGCTAGAACTTTTTTGTCGAGGGGGCAAAATATAATAATTTTTAGAAACTACACTAAAAATTGGTCCGTTGGGGGGGCAAATTACAAAAAAAGCCGAAAATTTTCGAATATTTACACTACAATTTTTTTCGCCGGGAGGTCACGTGACCCCGGACCCCCTTTATCTCCGCCACTGAGCTAGATATAGAAAAAATCATGTTCATTTTTTTAGTAAAAAAAAGGCTTTCCATTAAAAGAAAAGAAACAGGCAAGTTGTCATATAGGAGCCCCACTCTATCATCCCTTTTTTCAGTGGTGATGGTTTGATTTTTTATTTTTTGAAAAACCAACATTTTCAGTTCAGTTTTGGTCAAAAACCAAACAATGATAAACAAACAGGCCTAAACGATTTGATTATGTATAATATACTTTTAACATTATATTACTCATTACCAACCACTCCCTATTAAACATTAATATTGGCAGGTGTTAAATAGATCGTAATTTGAGAATCAGTACTTCTTGTGAACTTAAAATTTGTGGTTTTAAAGTTTAGTGTTAGGTGCGGTTTAATTTGAAGTTTTATTTGTAACTTTGTAGTTTTACTAGGTAGTTGAACTATGTTTTATTCAGTTATTACTGTGGTAATTATATTATAAATTTATGTTAGTAAAAAGTATAAACTAGAAAACACCGTCTTATAAGCTAAAAAAGAATTATTGTCTGGCCGAGTTGACCCAAACTCAAATATAAAACAATTAACAAAACGAAAAACATACCAAAACTGATAAAAATTAAATCTAACTGCAAAAATCAATCGGTTTCGGTCTTGGATGTGTAAAAACCATAATTTTTTGCTCGATTTGGTTTTGGCCAAAAACTGACCTAAACCGATCCATTTATTGACCTTTATTTCAATTTGGTTACAAAACGAGATATATTTGTCCGCAGGTTACAACCGGCGCAAGATCATTCATTTTATAGTTACAAAACAAGTTTTCATTTAAATAATGTATAAGATAAAAGAAAAAGTTATAAACAACAAAGACATTGGAAACTAAATATGTTAAGATAATGATATAACGTAAATGTATGTGACCTTGATTTCTAAAATATACATATCTCCACTGTTTTATTTAGGATGTTTTTCATATCACTGCTAATATAATATTATTGATAATAATATGTTTCTTTTAATGAAACATGTTAATGTTACTAAGGAAATTAAATAATGTTCAAGGAGTTTAAATATATATAGTATAATGAGTTTTGGTGCTAACTTGATATTTAACAAAGCTTAAAAAGGAGTTAGAATATAGAGTTCAATAGAAGTAGAGGCTATTTCTGATATTTTAAACATAGAAGGGTGATTTTTACGTTTGCGTAAATTCTAATATTCATGAACATTAGATATACAAAATTAAGAGTCATTGAAAGAAAACTTAAAACGTAAAATTAATGATGGAGAAAATGCATACAGATTTTGTTTACCAGTTCAAATGTTTAATAATCAATGGACCATTCATTAAAAAATTCCTCAAAACGTACTTTTTCTTACTGGTTTTCTATTCCCCAACTTCACATTTTTTCTTTGATCTTTTATAAAGTTTTTCAAAAAGTTTAACTAAAAGGATTGATGAATAAAAACTGAAAATTTGATGAACACGAAAGCTTATGCATTTCTAGAATTAGTTTTCTTCTGTGATTTTATTTATTTTATATCCTCTATATTATAAAAGATTTCTAATTTTTTGGACATCATTTATTTTTTATGTAAATTGATTAGTCGCATCCTCTTTATTTTTTAAACATTTCAGAATTTGAAGTAAACTGATGACTTATTATTTGCTCTCATTATCTTGTTATTTTGCTTTTAAGAAATTATACTTTATATTGTTGACGGAGTAGTGATAAAAAAAAAAAAGTGACATGGCACCGGTTGTAAAGGGGTGCAGCAAGTGCAAGTGCACAGGGCCCCCAAAAGTGTGGAGCCTCCAATTTTCTGTCTAGTCCAGTGTACTTGGCAAAGTTAAAACAAAAGGGAGGTGATTTGCACACCAAACAAATTAATTGGGACACCACAATATTACACCCCTAGTAGTATTTTGAATTACATTTACTATGTCAATCTGAGAATTAATATTAGACGATTTAGTTAGTCCTTTAGGACATAATTAACAAAAAGAAATATAGAACAAATACACACAAACCGTTAGCATAGTACTGTGATGCCTTTGATCTCTTACGAAATAATTAGACACTGTCACATTTTTGTATTTTTATAATTTGTAGATCAAAATATCGTAAAACATGATAATAAGTGTGATTTGCTCAAAAAAGTGTGATATGCTTAAAAAGAGAGCCGAAGACCTTATTAGGTCTTGAAGTGAAGTTAACAGTATTAGTAATTTTTTGGTCCGCATATGTAACTTTAATTTCGTATTTAAGTGGGCCACTTTATAACTGTTGAGAAATGAATCACGAGACGACCCATTCAAACTCTAAAACATTCAGTCAATTGAGTAATGAATCACGACCCTTTAAAAAATGAAGTTCGTCCTTATATTATTTCTTTACCTAAATATTCGAGAGGCATGAAACACGTTTTCTTCATTTAAATATTTGGATAAATTTGAAAAGAATGCACCTTGCTTAAGGGTGTGTTTCTTTTTATTTTCAGATTCAGACCCTTATAAATAATGTGGGCCCCGTATCCCTTATTGCCTCTAGTTGGGGAGGGGAAGGCTTTTATTTGCCTTTTGGATCTAGACATTCTAACATAATTGAGTAGACCCCATCAACAAAAAAACATTACTAGTAATTTATATACTTAGGCCCACACTTATATTGATTCAGACCCTTATAAATAAAAAGAAACACAGCCTTAGTCAAAAGTGGTAGCTATGAATTATTACTCATAATATCGTAATTACTGCATTCTTTAATTTGATCCTCTCTTTTTCTTGCTTGGCCATCACTAAATATGTCTCTGGTATTAAATTCAAAATTATAGCAATTTATTTATGCAAAGATAACTATTAGTTATCGTTACTATTTATATTGTGTCCACAAGAAATACGATTAACATCACGGATTAGGTATGTCTATACCGTTGCGTATAGCAAGTTTCATCAAACATAATAAACAAACGTTAAAAGACAAATTCTGCATCGATTTATCCTCCCGAGTAGCGGTCTGGTCATTAATCCAATTGGTAGGTTATAAAGGTTGGGTGTAGGTTTATCTATTTCTTCTTCGTGTTTTCTGTTTGTCTTTTCATTTTTTCGAATTTTTTGTTCCCTCGCCAATTACTGTTCCCATTCACCACATCCAGGTTTCTGCTGTGAGGAAGTGAAGGAAAAAATTACGTTGGATTGGAATTATAACTGACAATATAGGGAATTAACGATGAAAATTAATCATAATAAAGCAAACGCAGCACATAAGCACAAATTACTAAAATCATAACGCGAACCTAAAATTAAGAACGTCATATACAAATAAAACGCGAGTTCGATGAGACTTATCCTACGGTTCAAAAGTAATTAAAAGTTAAAAGATAAAAGAAAATTAGGGAAAAAGAAATATATTTTGTCTTTTTATTTATTATTGAATAAAAAACTATTTAAAGAAATAAATTATAAATTATTAAAACTGAAAAATAATTCGAACTTTTATGAAATATTCAACTATTAAAATCTGGAAATATGAAAAGTGAAAAAGCATGAAATAACAGCGTTGAAATAAGAAACAGATTTATTAATCCTAAAAAATCAAGAAAATAATAAGTACTATAATAAAAGAGATAAAGGAGAAAATTTTACAGAAAAAGACCCAGGGTGCATGGTGGCTGTCATGTGTGGTCTGGATAAACCAGGTCGAATCCCTGGTCGCCTTTTTGCCAAACATTTTGATTTTGATCTCTTATTTAAATCAGTTACCTAGTGAAAACTTCCAAATACTTTGCGCAATATATTTATGATCTTAAACTCCTGTAAAGCATGCCTTCGATATCTAATGTTCTTCAAAGCGATGACACCAACAGCTTCCCTAATATAGTCAAACAGCTAAAGACAGGATTACTATGGGAAGACAGTGTCAGGAAATACCTGTAAGAGTAGAAAATCTTTTAATCTTAATAAAGACTGCTAAAATTAGATAGGATACAACTAAAGCATAAGCTATCAATCTAATTAGGTAGGCGCAATCTTTGTTCATTGAAATGCCCAATCACATTCCTAACTAAGATCAATCATTAAAAATAAGAAAAACTATGAATATAGTAACACTCAAGAAAAAAAACCAACAATAGAAGACTACAAGTATTACAATTAACAAGATTGATCTCGATTCAAAACATTCAGACAGTTTACTTATAGGGATAGACTATCAAACAAGCCAGTTAGCCACAATAACATTGGACTAGAACATGCATACCAAAAACAATCGCAAATATAGCACTTGAAGGAGAGACATTTGAAACAAACTAAAACAAGAGGAAGGTGCAAAATACCTGAATCATTTGAGAGAGAGATATCAGAATTAAGTACATTAACTACGATGCAAGTACGGACGATGTTATGTTGAGAGATTAGTGAGGCAGGCTGCAATTTAATGTATCTCCAAAAAAAATTTATTATATTAACAACGAGTAAGTGACTATTTATCGAGTTTTATAAGGGTGGAATAATCTCCGAATTCCCCATGGGGATCTCCCGATCTCCATTGGGACATGGAGGGGGAATGAAGTAATTCTCCAATGAGGATGGGGATGGGAAGTACAATCATCGACATTCCCCGCCTCGTTGTCATCTCTACATTTACGCCTCAAATTCATATTCAGATATGCGGTTCAGATTCAGATTCAGAGCCTCTGAATAAGCAAAGAACACCTAAATATATCTTGATCTGATTTGATGACAGGTAGCCAGTCCTCGTGATTATGAAAAGGGAGTACAAGTATTTACCGTACTCATTATTAACTTCGGCAACGATGTGTTTGATGAATATTTCTAGGTAGGCTCTCATCTTTAAAATCACAATTATATCAAACTAATATAAATTGCTTAAACATTGTCTCTTCGAGTTTCCAAAACTTACCAACGAAGGAGTTGATTATACTGAATGTTTAAGAAAAGGAATTTGATTAATAGACCTAATACATAGGCCTAATCATGGACCTAATGCTTAAAATACTTGTACAGTGCATGCACTGTACAAGTATTTTAAGCATTAGGTCCATGATTAGGCCCATGTATTAGGTCCCCCTATCAAGGTTCTTAAGAAAAAAATATCACATGCACTTTTTGGTTGTTGAATTCCATTATGGATATTATCTTATGTACCTGCATACCACTACAAAGAATTAAATGCGAAAAAAGGACTCAAAGAGATAAATAAGTAACTAAATGATATTGTTGTTCAAATTGGTTAGCGTTGTTGTTCAAGTTCAAGTTTCAACTAAACTATTAATCCATTTCATAAGGACCTATCAATGCGTTTATTGGTGTGTTTTATTGATTTCATAATCAATATTTCTTTAAATGAAGGATATGTGCTTTGGAGATATAGAAATCGGATATATTTCGACCTCAAGCCTTCTCGAAAAGACACTCGTGACGAAGAGATCAAAGTGCTATCCCACTGTTGGATCTTACATAGAAATAGGAAATTAAATCCCTTGTGGTTAGATTGGGTTTTTTATCCTATCAAAACTTGTAAAAATTCATTGTAATTTTATTTTCTAGCTCTTTGCTAGTTTCTGTAATATTTTCGCCTTTCAAAAAAATAATAATAATCAATTTTTTCACATTACAGGTTTCAAAATTTAGGTTGTGTTTGGCAAAAGTAGCATTAGCAGTGAGTAGTATCTGTGAAGAATATGTAGTTGCTTTTCCTAACAAAACGTTTGATAACATAGCTATAGTTATAATCATAATGTGTAAAACAATTTCAAAATGTTCAACTCTCCTAAATGTTACTTTATGGAGCGTTGAAAAACAAGCATTTTGAAGAAAAAAATAAAAGTTACTTGCTGCTTGCTAAACGAACATTAAAAATCACAACAATCGTCACTCACAGCTCGTAAATATTCTGCGTCAAACACATCCTTATAAACAAAAACATTATATCATTTACCAATTTAACTTTATATATTTGTAATGTTTCCTAACATATGCAAATGTTTTAAAAATAACGTATGCCCGGGCAACGCAGGTATTGCAATTGTTGTGGTGGAGTCACATCTTGATAACCATGAGTTGAAAAAGTCAAGAAGAGAACACAGGTAAAGATCCTAGTTCTAGAAAAGCTCTATGTTGATGACCATAAGTTGAAAAAGTCAATATGAGAACACCGATCAAAATTAAAGTGTCTCGACCCTTATGACTACTTGGATACACGTCAATTTTTTTTTTTTTTTTTTTTTTTTTTTTTTCTTTTTTTTACCTGGGTTCCGTCTCGACATTGCGAGCCGACTAATCCCAGGGCGACTATCTTTTTTGGATAGCCCAGAGTCGGCATAAGTGAACCTCTGTGGCCAGTGGGAGATTAATTTTCTCCCCAAAATTCAAACCCAAGACCTTTAGGGGGTGTTTGGTTCGCTGAAATTCGGTGTAATTCGTTGTAATTGTAATCTGAATTACATTACAATCCTGTTTGGTTGGCAGGATGAATGTTATTGTAATTCAGATTACATTACATTGCTTGTTTGGTTTGCAAGGACATGTAATTGGATTACAACCAATTACGTCCAGTGATGTAATTCAGATTACATAGTAAACTGGATGAAATGTGTTGAATTACGTTGGAATTCAGATTTTAAAAGTTAAAAATCATTATTTATCTTTCAATGTTATTATCAATTATTATTAATATATTATTTAATTTTAAAAAATATAATTATTTAATATTTATTATTATTATTATTATTAATTTATTATTATTATTATTATTATTACTACATCTGTCCCTAAATAAATGTCCACCATTGACTTTCAAAGTCTTTTTTTCTCAAGTTTGACCGTAAATTATTTCATTTGTGTTATGTAATACTTGATGAAAATTATACCAATGGAAATATATTTAAAACCAAATCTATTCATATATTTTGCATCAAGTATTACATATCACAAATAAAATAATTTAAGATCAAAGTTAAAAAAAGAAGACTTTAAAAGTCAATAGTAGACACTTATTTAGGGACGGAGGGAGTATTATTATTATTATTATTATTATTATTATTATTATTATTATTATTATTAAGCACTTTCGTCCTAAAAGGCTAAGCTCTTACCGCTAGGTCAACCCCATAGGTTTAAACGTCAAAATTTGTTTTTAACATGAAATAAAAACATTGCTAGTACCATTTTAATGACAACCCATTTGTGTGATTCGTATATGTTGGGATCCAGTTAATAAAATTAGTTACATCTATAGACTATGAGCTAAAGCTACTGCTAGAAACGCTAAAAAATATTGCTAGTACCATTTTAATGACAACCCGAAGCTAGGTCGAGCTCAAGGTTCCGACCACCGAATGCCGTCCGGTCGTTTCCTTAGTCCCAAGCTAGAAAATAAGGGTCTTTTACAAAATTACATATATATGCTTTTCATGCAATAAAAAATTAAAAATCATTGTACTTTATTAATAAAAACTTGATACAAAAGATATATATGTAATTATTTATCCAGAGAGGGATATTATTCATCAAAAACCATTTTACTTCATCAAGTGTAAAATTTTATTAGTTTACCATTGGTAAAACTTAATAATGTGTAAAAATTATTTACATTAATAAATGTGAAAAAAAATTATAAAACAACATATTTTTCACACTACACTTAGGAGAAATCTTATAATATTCTATGCTACTTATGATCTTATGAATGACGCATGTCCTGCCAAGGCAGTGTTCACCTTTCATGTGTTACCAAGTACATCATCACTGACTAATATATAAAGTGTTTCTTCAGTTGGTCAATGAGTATTATCATTCGGAACACATCATTACCTTTGGATCTAGGTGGAGTGTCTCTCGCGCCTAGACAATTCCAAAAATAACAACTCTAACATTATGTTCTCGAGAACTTTTTTGGAGAGAAAGGTAAAAAAAGTAGAAAAAATAAGAGGAAAAATTATAAAAATTCATTTTAGATAGTTTTATAGGGAGGAGAGAAAAGATATGGAAAGTAAATCATGTCTAATTCCATCTCTTAATCTTCTTCTCAAAGTTGAGATTATTTGTAGAGAAGTAAATGATATGCCTTCTTAATTTTTTTTAATCACCAAAACACCCCTAACCTAATATATACGATCTTATAATAAGTCAACCCTTTTTTCTCAATCATCAGTTGTAGCAACTTCATAACCCATATGCAGCTAACTATCCATATCATCTTTTTTCCACAGGTGTTATGATAACAATTCTCATACTCATTTATGAGACATATTTGTGTGCATGTCAACCATTTCTCTTGTATGTTTAGGTAATTTCTTGCACTTCATTAAGGAGAGCCAGTTCCTTTTCCCAGTTTAAACCGTTCGTTTGACGTCCAAATGGTAAAATCAGGTTATACCTGAAAACCTGCCAGATTGATCAGTCAAATTAGAATCCGGTAGAAAATGTGACAATCTCAAAAGGAATATATGTTGCTAAAGGTTTGATTTGGTCCATAAGGTTTCTCCAATTCTTATACTATTGATTATTGAATAATTAGAGCTGCAAATGGGTAGGACATGAGAGTCGGGTTAACAGGCCTGGAGGCAGGAGATGGGACAACCTTTTTTATATGCATTTCATTCCATAACTTTCTAAATAATCAATCCATTACGTCTAACCAAGATGTAGTGGAATAAAAATAGTAATTGAATGAGTTACTACTGTTCCATTGACCTATTTGGAATGGAGTATAGCATTCACGTATGTTGTTTGGTATAATATAGTGGACGTTGAAAAGAAATGAAATAAATGAAATATGGCAAAATGTGATTCCATGTCATAATGGAATGAGGAAAAACTAGCGTAGCGTTTGATACGTTGTAATCAAAGTGGGTATGGAAAGGATTATTACAATGAAATGAAAAATCTTGTTTGTTTAAAATTATACAATGTAATAATTCATTACAATGAATGACCTATTACACCAAAAACTATCATTTTCATTCATAAGTCGTCCCCTCCTTTTTTTCCATTCCATCTTGTAATAGAATCAAAATTACATAAAAGTACATCATTAACTAACAACATTAAATAAACTTCCTATCATCACTGGGTATTTTAGTCTTTTTCTTATCGATTTCATTCCATCATATCATAGCAACCAAACATGATTAATAACGGTAATGAATCATTACATTACACCATTTATTCAATTACGTCGTTTATTCTATTCATTTGACATTCCATTCCGTCCTACCAAACGAGCCCTAGGGGTCTGTTTGGTATGACGGAATGAAGTAGCGACGGAATGAAATGAACGTCGTAATGAAATAAATGAAGTAATTAAATGACGCATTACGATTATAATTATATAGCAAAATGTAATTCCATGTCTTGTAATGGAATGAATCAAAGAATAAACCATTCCATTACACAATTCAAAACAAACAACAATTTCTCATTTTATTGTAATAATTTATTCCTTTAAAATTTTAATAAACCTTCTACTTTCTCCCATGAACTCCTCCATTAACTTTATCCCCTTTCTCTTTTCATACATTTACAAACTTTTATCATTTTTTACCAACTTTTTCTTCCCATCTATGAATCTTCTTCGCATGATTTATTTTTGTAATCCAAAATTTAAAGATCTTCAAAGAACAAATTGAGTTTTAGTTAAGAAAACAATAAATACTTGTAAGTTATGCTTAGCGAATTGTATAAAGTGATATCTCTGTAGAGTCAGTATTGTTTTTGTTTGCGCTTTAAGAAATTTCCGAATACAATACGACATTATGTGAGCTAATGACAGTCTTTTTATAACAAAAAAAGAGTAATAGCTTGAGTAATATGCCACAAATGTGAATCAAGATATAATTTCCCAAATAGAAAGACAAATATTTGTGAAAAGTATAAAAAGATTCAAGAAAATAAACGTATGAGAATTTTGTAATCGACATTTTGTGCATTAAAAATTCTTTTTTGCATCAAACTTCTTTTTTTTATATGTATCAATATTTATTGTCCATCAAAATATAACAATTTGAAAATTTTGTGCATTAAAATTTCGTTTTTTGTGCATTATGAAAAACGTATAAAAACCTCCTTCACAAAAAATTTATGCACCAACATCCCCTATCTTGAGAAATCATTACAAAATTTTTCGAAAAGGTTTTTTTTCAAGTATTTTTACACGGATATTGTCATTATTTGATCTCTCGAACACACTCACTCACTCTCAAACACAATCACTAAAACTATGACAGCTACGACTACAACGACCCAACCACCACAGCAACTCCACTCTGGCAACCATCCCCGTTCTTTTGATGTTAAGGGGTATCATCACACTCATAAGTTTGTAAGTTAAGGAGGAGGGAAAAAAAAAAGTTATCAATCATTTGAAATGAAACAAAAATGTTTGATAAGTTGCACAGGAGTAACAATGAGATGATTACGTTGGTAAAACTGGTTGAAAGACAACATAGGATTTGTGGTTGTGACAGGATTGTGACAAAACCAGCAATCATGTTGTGATAGGGTGGTTGCATACCTGGGAGTTGTGACAAGCCGCAATCAGGTTGTGATAGGGTGGTTGCAGACCTGGGAGTTAACTAGACTGCTAGACCTACAGTGGCATGGCCATGGTAGTTGAAGGGTGAGGAGGGGAGTATCTGTGATGTCCCCAAAGATGGAGATCATGGTGGTTAGCATGGTGATTATGCCCAGAGACGAACATCGAGTACGTGGAAGTTATAACTTACAAAACACAATATACATGAAATGCAACTTGTGACACAATATTAGAAGCATGGTAACATTTCTAAAGGAAGAGCAGCGATACCAGAAAGCGAAACTCTCACAAATAGTAAAAAGAACAAAAAAACTGAGTTTAGTCATTAGAAGGAAACATAATTCAACTCAAAACCTGGCAGTTAGTGTTTGATACCGGTTTTTAATTTTCTATTGTTTCCTTCAATTTTAGGTAAGTAGTTTGAAGATCAAGTCAAGTCAGCAACAACAAATTACCCGAGCCACATAGAGATGCACACACGGGAAACCACCCAAAAACAGAGTACACTCGAAAGCACATCAACTGATCTAACTACGCACAAACGCAACAGTTGCAACACGCGATCCAACAGACCCTCCAAACATGAATGTTGGGTAGGTACGAATATGTTCCAAGTAAGAAAACATAGGGGTGGTTGTGTATGCTCCTGTGTCTCCAGAGGCTTCAGTCTCCTGAGAGGTGCTCGCTTTTAATCGATTGAAGTTTTCAACTTCTTGCACCAATTCATCCTTTGTATGATTGCATGAAGTAATGACCTAAATCAGATCAAACTGTTAGCAACGGAATTTCACCAGATAACATAAAGGCTTTAAATGATATAAGAAAGATAATTAGTTTCATGAGTTGAACATTTTAACATGCATCACAAGTGACACGACTGCTGTAAGACTAAATAAGTGTATTTTTTTTTATTTTTTTTTCAGTTCTTATTGGACCAGAATTTTCAAGAGTGACGGGTAAGAATGTTTATATTTTGTTGGTAGCCTATCATACTTCACGTGAAGATCAAATAAGAGTTAAAAAATATATATATTAAGGGCACTAGGTTCAATTCTTGATAATCCAGGGTGCGGTGCAACTTCTACAAGTCCTGATCACCTAAAACTACAGAAATATGAGTTAAGAACAGATAGAGATTTAAGTTAGAAGCTTACCACAAGGCCACCAGGAGCTACAAGTCTTGAAATGGACTCCCAATACATAATCCTGTAACAGATTAAAGTATAAGAAACCTGTAATCTGAGATTTCTTAAGGGGTAGCGAGACGGTGGTACAGACAACATGCACTCACACATAATTTAGATTGACCTTACAAAACCACAAAGTCAAATATTTATATAATAGCTTGCCTTTTGATAGGACCATCAGGATGTAGTCCGATGGCATCCAATGTTCCTTTGTCAGTAACCAGATGAAACTTTTTATCCAGCTTTGTTTCAAGAATATCATCAACCTGAGAACCCAGAATGGCAAGTGAAAAATCATGCAACGTTAAAATACGTGCACACCAAATATGTCACTTACTCCTAATAATGTGTCTAGTTTTATATATTCCTACCACTGTTAACATTGTTTCCTGGTAGATTTTGATACATGTAAACTAGCACTTTTTGTAGAACCGTTGCAAATGCCATTATAAAAACGTGATATGCTAAATACTACTTGTTCATCCTGACTGAAAGTATCACTAATAGAATGAGTATCTCTGATCCAGAGGCATGAGCTTGGAAAGTCAAAACACTTTCCACCAATGATCTCATGAATGTAAGTGTCTTACAATTTATCACCCATTCTGCAAAATTTACCTCAATGTAGTATTTTTCACACTTCCAGGCGCAATATGGCTGATCAAGTGTGTTCTGGCTCAACATCTCGGGACACATTGGTATTTCAGGGTTAAATACTTAAATGTGTTTGAAATCAGCATAGATGCAANGGAGTTGTGACAAGCCGCAATCAGGTTGTGATAGGGTGGTTGCAGACCTGGGAGTTAACTAGACTGCTAGACCTACAGTGGCATGGCCATGGTAGTTGAAGGGTGAGGAGGGGAGTATCTGTGATGTCCCCAAAGATGGAGATCATGGTGGTTAGCATGGTGATTATGCCCAGAGACGAACATCGAGTACGTGGAAGTTATAACTTACAAAACACAATATACATGAAATGCAACTTGTGACACAATATTAGAAGCATGGTAACATTTCTAAAGGAAGAGCAGCGATACCAGAAAGCGAAACTCTCACAAATAGTAAAAAGAACAAAAAAACTGAGTTTAGTCATTAGAAGGAAACATAATTCAACTCAAAACCTGGCAGTTAGTGTTTGATACCGGTTTTTAATTTTCTATTGTTTCCTTCAATTTTAGGTAAGTAGTTTGAAGATCAAGTCAAGTCAGCAACAACAAATTACCCGAGCCACATAGAGATGCACACACGGGAAACCACCCAAAAACAGAGTACACTCGAAAGCACATCAACTGATCTAACTACGCACAAACGCAACAGTTGCAACACGCGATCCAACAGACCCTCCAAACATGAATGTTGGGTAGGTACGAATATGTTCCAAGTAAGAAAACATAGGGGTGGTTGTGTATGCTCCTGTGTCTCCAGAGGCTTCAGTCTCCTGAGAGGTGCTCGCTTTTAATCGATTGAAGTTTTCAACTTCTTGCACCAATTCATCCTTTGTATGATTGCATGAAGTAATGACCTAAATCAGATCAAACTGTTAGCAACGGAATTTCACCAGATAACATAAAGGCTTTAAATGATATAAGAAAGATAATTAGTTTCATGAGTTGAACATTTTAACATGCATCACAAGTGACACGACTGCTGTAAGACTAAATAAGTGTATTTTTTTTTATTTTTTTTTCAGTTCTTATTGGACCAGAATTTTCAAGAGTGACGGGTAAGAATGTTTATATTTTGTTGGTAGCCTATCATACTTCACGTGAAGATCAAATAAGAGTTAAAAAATATATATATTAAGGGCACTAGGTTCAATTCTTGATAATCCAGGGTGCGGTGCAACTTCTACAAGTCCTGATCACCTAAAACTACAGAAATATGAGTTAAGAACAGATAGAGATTTAAGTTAGAAGCTTACCACAAGGCCACCAGGAGCTACAAGTCTTGAAATGGACTCCCAATACATAATCCTGTAACAGATTAAAGTATAAGAAACCTGTAATCTGAGATTTCTTAAGGGGTAGCGAGACGGTGGTACAGACAACATGCACTCACACATAATTTAGATTGACCTTACAAAACCACAAAGTCAAATATTTATATAATAGCTTGCCTTTTGATAGGACCATCAGGATGTAGTCCGATGGCATCCAATGTTCCTTTGTCAGTAACCAGATGAAACTTTTTATCCAGCTTTGTTTCAAGAATATCATCAACCTGAGAACCCAGAATGGCAAGTGAAAAATCATGCAACGTTAAAATACGTGCACACCAAATATGTCACTTACTCCTAATAATGTGTCTAGTTTTATATATTCCTACCACTGTTAACATTGTTTCCTGGTAGATTTTGATACATGTAAACTAGCACTTTTTGTAGAACCGTTGCAAATGCCATTATAAAAACGTGATATGCTAAATACTACTTGTTCATCCTGACTGAAAGTATCACTAATAGAATGAGTATCTCTGATCCAGAGGCATGAGCTTGGAAAGTCAAAACACTTTCCACCAATGATCTCATGAATGTAAGTGTCTTACAATTTATCACCCATTCTGCAAAATTTACCTCAATGTAGTATTTTTCACACTTCCAGGCGCAATATGGCTGATCAAGTGTGTTCTGGCTCAACATCTCGGGACACATTGGTATTTCAGGGTTAAATACTTAAATGTGTTTGAAATCAGCATAGATGCAAGACAAAGTGATCATTACTGTGCAGTTTCTATCATGTAAAGCAAGGTTTTCAACATCGGGATCCTACCCAGGATCGTTTTCGTCTTTGCAAGATCCTACTCTAATGTTTTTTCTTAATAGTTTTTGTAATATTATACAAACCTACAAATTTATTATACATTATTATAATGCATAAACCACTTCTAAAAATAGTATACTTAATTTTAAGCCTTACAAGTGTATAAGCTTAAAGTACAATTCATTCAAGCACAACTACACAATTAATACCATAAATTTTCAGAATTAGACATGTACAAGTTTATAAGCTTAATATACACACCATCAATTGCCTTAGAATTAATGCAAAATTTAAAGCTTAAAATTAATGCAAAGTTTCAAATTAATGCCATAAAATTAATGCAAACTCACAAATCGCCATAAATGTTATAAAGTGAAATTTAAAGAAATAAATGTGGGTACAAAAATCTTGACCAAGATAGTGATTAATCAAGGAACTGTAACTGTTCCATATATTTTGTTTGGCTAAAAAAATGGAGTAGATTCAAAAGTGATGTTTCTAACATTGATGATCAAATAACTATCCCATAATTTTAGCAAAATTACCATCATCAAACTATCTTATAAAGCATTTAGGCCTACTAAATATAGAAATACTTAAAATTAAGCATTACAATCATCAAAGCTACATGTACAACTAATTTAAACACACTAATGGCATTAAACTTAAAATGATAATTTAAACACACTAATGGCATTAAATATCTTAAAATTTAGTAATACAACTAACAAAGCAATATGCATAAGTAAATTAAACACAATTTTGAAACATTAAATATCTCTCAAACTTAATTTCCTAACATTAAACACATTAAATATCAAAAGTCTTAAAATTAAGACATACAACATATAAAGCACTTGGTACAAATCAATTAAACACACATATAAAAAAAACTTAAAATTAAGAATAAAACATTAAACACTAATTAATATTATTTTTAAAGCACCCCTATAATAAAAAATACATGTTATCATACACATTGTACAAACAAATAAAAAACACAAAGCTTTATACAATTTACATTGATGGCACATATGATTTTGGAAACCGGAACGGACCAACGGGTTCAACCGGACCAGACCAACGGGCTCAACCGGAACCCGAAATCGCCGTTGGTTCGGCTAACCGATAAAAGCCATTCAAAAATGAAACGGAGGATGACCCATCAGGTATCGGTAAAAATGGGTGAATTGGGTCGGATTGAGATCATGTTTTTCTCCGGTTAATGAGTTCGCCATTGTTATTTTGTTGGCGTCTAAACTTTAATCACAGGGTACCCGCCGCTGCAACGCGCGGGTACCCTGCTAGTTATACATTATAAACACAAAATATTATGAATGTTTCATAGAAATATTGTCCTAAGTTATGATTATGAAATGTTTAAAAAGATTAACATGTTGTTTTTCGAATTCTACAAAAAACAACCCAGAAATTTATAGTTTTTTAGTTTGTAATCCGAGAAAAGTAAGATCGGATCGGATTAGATCTTAAGATCGTACGGTCAAGATCGGGATCCTATAAGATCTTAAGCTTGCAAAGATCCTATGTAGGATCCTGATCGTTTTTGCTTTGCAGTATCGTAAAATCGTAAGATCCTAAGATTGGAATCGGAATTCTGACAACTATGATGTAACGTAATTAAAAACGGATCTGTTGCGCGGTTGCGCCATAGAGATAACATGGGATAGAATTCATCTAAAAGGCTATGAATCAAGACCCAATATCAATATATGGAAAGTGCTTGCTAAATTAGATTAGCAAAAAACATTGTAATAGTGTATTGCATCATACCAAGAGTTTCATACTAGAAAATCCATCACGATCTGCAAGGCTTTGAGCAAGGTCAATGGCTCCTTCACTATAGTCTGTTCCAGTTAGATCAGAGAACCTGTATTTATTAACATAAACAATTAGGCTCTATTAGTTAGAAATGTATGCATGAACAAGACTAACATTACCATACCAAAACTAAGAGTTCTTCTGCTATAGCCATTAGAAATACTTCAAATATGTTAAGCAAACAAAGAGAAATAACGATTTCAAATCCTTAGGTTTTATCACAAGATGTATAGCTTAGCAGACATCATATACAGCCCATATCATTTTACAAATTCTCCTTGATTCCCGTATACACATAATATGCTCAGCTACCTAAAAGTATATGCTATCCCAATTGCTGGAATTCTACCAATAGCAGAGACTCGGTATAATTTCAACCATGTGGATAATACAACCAGATGCTATTTGTTTATCCTTTATAATATCAATTGGGGGGGGGGGGGGGGGCGGGGGAAGAAAAAGAATGAGTGAACTAATAAGAGAAAGACGAAACAAGAATTAAATGGTAGGGTATCCGCACAAAAAGATGAGTTAAATATACCCTTGCTTAGCAAGCTCTTGAAGCAGCAGTCCGTTGGCCA